>JALIZH010012201.1:0-96643 GCA_030522465.1 Rhipicephalus appendiculatus
CCAAGAATCCGGTAGCTTAAAAAAAGATAATTAAAAAACTAGAACAGAGAGTAATTTCTCATTTCGGGGAAAAATAAGGTTGAAAAAAAATATTTTTTGTTGAAAAAGAGAAAGTTGCTTAATTTTATGGCACCTGTAGCGTCATCATCATCGACCTTCATCATAATCACCATTTACCAACCACCGCGCACCGCGCCGCGCCTCTCGCGCAGCTCATTGCTGACAGCTCGAGGCGCGAGCCAGTTAGAACGAGCTCTCGCGCCTGGCGCTTCGGACACCTGCAGCCGCCACCGCTCCGCTTCTGCAGTTCCCAAATAAGGTGGCGAGCCTTCGGCACGGCCTTGTCGGCCGCCTTGACGACGTCGTCTCACGTCTGGTCTCCATCTCTTGCTACATTGGTTACCCGAAGAACACGTCCTTCGACGAGCTGCCGGCTGCCATGCTTCCACGACTTTGCCCGCCAGTGCCACCGTTCCACCCGACCTTACCCCAGGCATGGTTTATGCAGCTGGACGTCGTTCTCGCAGTGAATGGCGTCACGTCACAGCCGCTAATGCACGCCGTCTTGCTCGACGCGCTACCGGTCAAGCTTCCCCATCTCGCGGCCGCATCTTCCTCCAGCCCGCAGCCCTGCGACCACCTTTGCGCTGCGGTGCTCGCCTGCTACGGCCACGTGTACCACCCGCTTCTGTGGACCCGCGACTGCCAGTTTCAGGGTTCTCCTGTTTCGCAGCACGCGGTACCGGCCGGCCCGCAGCCCTCTCTTGACCACGACCTCTCACCCCCGGCTACGTCTCCTTCAACCTCTCGTCCGGCCACCGGTGCAGCGATTCCCGCGCCCGACCACCGGCCCGACGAAGTTCCGGACATTTCTGCTGCCAGCGACCACTCCACCACGAAGGTGTGTTTCTTCGACGCCCTCGGCTGATGGTCCATCAGGCATGCTCGCCATCCACCCGTCGTCCCCGCCTACGCCGGCTGACGACACGTCTGTGCCGTCAGACTCCACGACGGCTTCCTCGCCGCACGCCCTGGAGTCTGCCACGGCCACGGACATCGTATTCCCCGCTATGCGACCACCAATCGCGGAGGCATCGCAATGGATTATGTGTAACGAACCCGCCTTTTCATCGACATCGACACCTTGCGCATCTTGCCAGCAGGGACCATCATCGACCTGGAAGTCTACCGCAGCAGAAATTCGTGCGCCTTACCACCCACGGCCGAACATGCGGGACGCTGCAACCATGAATGATAAACTCGATGACCACTCATCTGGCGCGTCAGAGGTAGAGCAGACCTCGTGTACCCCACCGACTACGCAGACAGGCAACCAACCCGCCGCCCCACAAACACGCTCACCTGTATTGGTTGCACTCAGTGGTCTTGCGACTGTATATGACACGACTTCCCGTCCCCCCTGCAGTGTCCAGTGCGTCTCCAGTGGTCCCGAACATCCGCCTTCACAAGCAACAGGCGCCCAAAGGGAATGACTGGACCAGAGGAGACATGCTCCACAGTTTCAACTTCAGCGATGCCCCCCCGACAACTGTGACACCCCACACGCACTGCTCGATCTCGCGTTGCACGTCATCGACTCGCCTGACCTGCACACGCTGACGCATCAAACAACGTCTAGCGCCATGATCTACAGCGCAAGACCGGCGGCTTATCGGTCATCTACAGGGCAGACGATGCAGCAGCCACAGCCGGTGATGGTCCACCGCCCCCACCGTTACCGGCACCGTCGACACACCCACTGGTGCCGAATTTCACGTTTCTGGTCTCGTTCGCTGCTCCCAACAGCGTCCCTTCGTCGCCACCCTCGCCCGCTGCGCAACTCCCAGTGCCGTCCGCCGGAACAATCGTAAAAACCCTGCGCCTCACCACATGGACGACTTGGACTGCTCACGGACCCTTTAGTCTTGCGTTCTCAACAGTTCTGTATATACGACCTCATAATATTCATTTCGGGTTCATTTCTGCGGGGGAAAGTATTCTGTAGCGTCATCATCATCGACCTTCATCATCATCATCATTTACCAACCACCGCGCCGCGCCTCTCGCGCAGCTCATGCTGACAGCTCGAGGCGCGAGCCAGTTAGAACGAGCTCTGGCGCCTGGCGCTTCGGACGCCTGCAGCCGCTCCGCTTCGGCAGTTTCCGAATAAAGTGGCGAGAGTTCGGCACGGCCACGTCGGCCGCCTTCACGACGTCTTCTCACGTCTCGTCTTCTCTCGCTACAGCACCAAAGGCGCGATGACGAAGTTGCGCAATGAACATATGTGTTCGTGTTGCCTTAACTGTGCAACTTTCTTGATGTTCTACGCCATAAAAGTCATTTTATAGAAATAACAAGCGTTTTCATTTATGAGGGTGAACTTGTTGGCTCGTAGGTTGAACATTTTCAATCAGGAAACAGCGCGGTAAAAAACGAAGACGAAGCGAGGAATGAGCAGCGCTTCGTCTTCGTTTTTTAGCGCGCTGTTCCTGATTGAAGAAGTTTTCATGTACTTCAATGACCTTACTCGCCACGTAAACGAAACACGCTTAAGCGTGGTGCACGTTTCCAGCTTCGATGCCGGTGGCATTCTCGTTACTTTTCCTTAAATCCTTTATTTAAGAACACGAATTGCGTCCGTCATGAATCATCTTTGTTTTCCTTTAAATAGTCAATAATATGCGTTCTCCTTGCCGACAAACATACTTTTGGCATCTTGAGTGGGCTCTATAAAGCACGTTATAAGAACCAGAGCACTCATTCGACGGCAAACGTGTCACTGCTAAAATGCCCTTTGGATTTAAGGTCTTACCAGTTAGCGCCACTGTTGACGTGCAAACGGGGTATAACATAATTTGAACCTAGGTAACTATCGATCCTCAAAAACGAAAGAGAGAAATGCATTTGAAGCACTTGCGCCCTTCCAGATACACGTGGTGCGAATCTTCTTTTTCTTGCCTTATCACAATGCACTAAGTTTGCTAAATATGCAAACTTTCTCACAAACATTTCACTATTTCGAACTCTGTGCCAATGTCCGTCTCCACGGCAAATATAACTATGAGGCACACCGAGGAGCGTGCTCTTAATTCATTAACACCACAGTCGTATCTTTCTCAGATACGTCTCAACAGCTGTCATTAGAGCGACAAGAGATCGTAAAACAAATTTATCGACCGAGTATTCAGTTTACCTTTGAAACATCCCTGTCGATTTTGGATGTTCTCGTAACCTTAAAATAAAACTGTGCAAAGACACCTGCACAAGTCGATGTACTCATTTCACTTCAAACCACCCGAATATCCGCAATACGTCAGTAGTAAACACATTAATGCGAAGAGCCGGAATGCGCCGCAGCGCACAACTTGAAAAAAAGAAATAAAGAAAAACAAAAAAAACACGATATATTCAGCAAACTCGTCAAAAACGGCTTCCCAAAATCTTTTATTCAGAAAGCAATTCACTTCCCAAACACGACGCATAATGAGAAATCCTGCAACAGGCTTCCCCTAATCAACACCTCGACAAAATTACGCTACTCTTCGCTATCCGTGGCACAAGCTAAACCACCGCCCGTGAACTCGGACAACGGACCGATCCGCGGAAGGCTGAATCGCGTGATAGAAAGAACGTGAGTGGCCCATCCGCTTGCGCCATACACACGTGCAGTCTGAAACGGGAGGGATAAAGCCCGGGCTGAGGCCAGTTCGAAACCGCAAACAATGCTGCGCGCGCGAATTTAAGGGGAGATGCGAGTCGGAAAAAAAGTTGCGTTAATCTGTAGCCTAGGGCAATGAAATTTTTGCTGTAAAAATAGGTTTTTATGCTGATTACAAATATGTAATTAGTTTTATAGTAAGTTGCACAGTTTTCGTTTTGTGCCAGGACAAAATGTAAAGTATAGTTCTTCTTGTACTAACTTTTTATGCCACTAAACTTTTACGGTTCTGAGCCATTAATGGCTCATAATGCTCCGCATTTACTCTAGAATGCAAATAACTATCCAGAAAGTGCGTATAAAACATTTTGATGGTCAAGAAAAATTGTAATCCGAGAATTCTTAGAATCCTCAGCCAATACTAATTGTTTACTTTAGGTTAATAATAATTATACAAGAGATATCAAGTTATAAAGCAGATACTTGCACCCCCCGCATGCTAAGGA
Source organism: Rhipicephalus appendiculatus (assembly GCA_030522465.1). NCBI lineage: Eukaryota > Metazoa > Arthropoda > Arachnida > Ixodida > Ixodidae > Rhipicephalus > Rhipicephalus appendiculatus. Next base: position 4,165 of record JALIZH010012201.1, read on the forward strand.
ATATGTGGGCAAAATTTCATTCCAATCGGGCTATCCGAAGTACCAAAAACATGATGTACAAACTCAAGAAGTTGCCCAAAAATGGATCTTGAGAAGAACGCATTTTAAAGGTACGTACAAGTGAAAGCTCATCTCTAAAGAAAAGATATGTTATTTAAGATGATTTATTCCATCATGAGAGCTTGGCAATCATGGTTATTTTGAGTATGTGGCTTTAGTAAACCCCTCATGCGAAATCCAATGGCAAGCAGCCGGGTGACAATTTCCAGGGGACTCTAGAAAATGAGCACTTTTTAGTTTTTTTAGTAGCCACCTTGTGATCTTTAAAAGCGATTTTAACCTACTTCGAGTTTAATTACAATCTTCAGTTTTTTTGACGTGAAAGTAGACAAACTAAACTTGTTAAAGCAAATAAAAACGAAAAATATGTAATTTTGGAGAAAAAAACGCGTTTTTCGACTCGCATCTCCCCTTAAAGAGAAAGCACATGTTCGAAGAGCCGCCGGTGTATTCCCGCTGCCGCAAAAAGAAAAAAAAGCGGTCTCGCTGACGCCCCACCCTTCCTAACGCATGGCCCGAAGCCGAAAAAGGGGATGGGTTCTTCGTGAAAATGTTTTCGACATTATGAACACAATAGCGCATTCCCTGCCTGCAGCGAAAGACCGGCCACCGAAAGAACGAACCCAATGCATCTTCTACAAAACTGCTTGTACTGAATACCACGCCAGCTGCATCAGCGCAACTGAGAACCTGTAAGAAAGACCGGAAAGACGTCCCCATTTTGCAAAAACGCAGACCACCAAATCAATTTTCTTGAGACAGGTGAAATCATTTACCGGAAACGAATGTTGGCAGATCGGACAGAACCCAAGCGTGAAGCACGCTCTTCGCTCTCCCCTGCGCAGAACGGAAGAAAATGCAAGGAAAGGTGTCTGCATACAGCCTCACACTCCAAGTATCCCCTTTCCCTGTCTCTCATCTCACAGTCCACTTCGACACATCTACGTGTCAAGGAAGCTCCTCACCCCTTTTACTCTCCAACTCATTCCCTCCGGTCAAGCCATGGCCCTCCTGTGTTCTTTTGGTGACGAGCAACGATTCTTTCATACCTACGAACAAGAGAAGCGCTTTTCGAGTCTCCCTTCCTTGAACTCTAAAGAAGGGACCATATGGATTCCGAAACGTCGGGACAATGCTCACTCAAAGTTCTAAAGATAAGAATGTGTGGGCGGCCTTCGAAGCACGTGTTTTCATGTTTTTTCGGGGCTTGCGCTTTCTGCAGGCAAATGGTGTCTCCAGTGGGGTGGCCGAGCATTTTTTCGTAACTTCGTTGACAGCGGACGAACGATGAGCAATAGATCGGTGAGAAGAAAGACGACCTCGTACGCGGCTCGTTCATCAAGGCGACCGCGCACTATCACATGACGATATTAGTTTAAGCACATACGCTGTGGTTCCTGCATTTGAGCTTGCCTTGGAGCAACTAGAGTGCGTATCGCCAGTCATGCCGCAGTAGGCAGGGACCCCAAGCAAGCACGACTGCCATGCGAAATCCATACGTAGCAAAGATGGGAGGAGCAAGGCGCCGTTGCAGTAGGCGGAAAAAGGGCTTTGGCAAAGTCATTTTCTTTCTTTTCCTTTTTTCAGTAGACATCTCTCGCCCTCGCTCCTTTTACTTTTTTTTTGTATGTTGTACATCGGACGTAAGCTACAAAGTTTTTTAGTGCACACATGCATACGTTCCATTCGCTGGCTAGAATTTGCTTCTGTGTCTGCTGCGCGAATCTGCGTCGACAGTGAACTACCACGCCACAGGCATTCCTGAAGCGCCAGTCGGACACGATCCTGAGCTACTTACCGAAAAAGATTCCGCGTTGATATTAAAGAGAGACAGCAACAGCACCGGAAGGCCCGATTACACCCAAAAAAACTTCCCCATCTCCCGCTAGAGGGAACCATGTGTGGATGCGCAGCAGCGGGGAGATGGTTAGCTTGAGCGGGAGAAACGTCGCCGCTCTCGTTTCACGGCAGCGGCCCGGGCGCTCATCGCGGCGCTGCACAGGAGAGAGAATGAGGCGCGCGCGCTCCGTCATTTTCATACCGCGGAACTACCGTGGCGCCCCCAGCGGAGTATGCAGCTGTCGCACCACCTGTCGTGCGCGCCGCTCCGTAGAGGATTCCTAGAGGAGAGAACGGGGGGCACCGTAGGAGAGGAGAGAGAGGGGGAGGGGACGTGCATGCGCTGTGGAGGTGTGAGACGCGGGAGCCGCTTCGTAGAGTAGAGGATTCCTAGAGGAGAGATGGGGAGAGGACGCGCATGCTCTGTGGGGATGTGGGACGCGGGCACCGCTCCGTAGAGTAGAGGATTCCTAGAGGAGAGAAAGGGGTTGAGCGTAGGAGAGGAGAGAGAGGGGGGAGGGTACGCGCATGCGTTGTGGGGGTGTAGGACGCGGACGCCGCTCCGTAGAGTAGAGGATTCCTAGAGGAGAGAAAGGGGTTGAGCGTAGGAGAGGGAGAAAGAGGGGGGAGGGTACGCGCATGCGTTGTGGGGGGTGTAGGACGCGGACGCCGCTCCGTAGAGTAGAGGATTCCTAGGGGGGAGAGGAAGGGGTTGAGCGTAGGAGATGAGAAAAAGGGGGAGGGGACGCGCATGCGCTGTGGGGGTGTAGGACGCGGGACGCGGGCGCCTCTCCGTAGAGTAGAGGATTCCTAGAGGAGAGGAAGGGGGTGAGCATAGGAGAGGAGACAGAGAGGGGGGAGGGGACGCGCATGCGCTGTGGTGGTGTGGCACGCGGGATGCGGGAAGGAGGGACGGACGGTTAATACAGGATGTTCTGCACGCATTATGCACAAAATTCTAGGTTTCAAAGCTTTTTATCTGCTAAAGTTGCCAGTGGGGCTTGTTTGTATGACATTTGCTTATTACTGTAATTGGACCTAATACACAATAAATGGGACACTAGAAAGGCATACGGCGCCAGGTGTCCCCGTGTGCCTATCTTGCGTCCAATTTGTTGGCGCTACCATAGCAGTCATGTTTTTTTTTAAACAGCATTGCGCGACCGCCAGCAGGACGTCCCGTCAGCACCCTTATAACTGCATGGAGCTGAAAAATTAGCAAAAGTAAGTATTTGCCAGGCATCTTTGTTGGGAACTATATTACGCATTGGCTTATTCAATTTGGCGTTTATTTTCTACGCGCACTGCTTCACTGAACAGTTTCTTGGCCCTCTCAAATTTTTTCAAGATCTTGCTGTAAAACACTGAAAGATCATCATCATCATCACATTGGATGTTATTATTATTATTATTTTTAGTATCACTATTATTATTATTATTATTATTAGTATCACTATTATCATTATTATTATTAATATTATCATTATTATCATTATTTAATATCTGGCATTTTTTAAAATTTTGTGTCAGAATTTTAACCCCCCCCCCCCTTGAGAGAAATCCTGGGTGCGCTAATGACCGGTGGTGCTATATTTAGACCCTTATTTGCACATAAGTCAAATGCGTGTAATATAACCTTACATCCACAATGATCCTTCAAATCGCTGATGTGTGAAAGCCACGAGATGCAAAGCAACCTCGTGCTTCAGATTTCGTGACGAAGCACCACGTACGAGGGCGGCATCAGAATTTGCGTGCTCATCGCGCACGCATTGTGGCACGCGGCTCTGCTAAGTGGCTAAGAGTAAGTGTCATGGCACTGAGAAATAAAAAGGGAAAAAATCGAGCAAAGAAAACGCACATGGGCAAGTTCGCAAACGTCTACGTCCACGCGCTTGTTTCTGTCGAGACTGCGCAAGCGCTGTCATATTGCTCTGCCTCACCAAAAGGGACGCGCACACCTCATCGCCTGCCCTGACTGGTAGACTATTACGGAAAGATAAAAAAGTCACAGTTTCGCCGCAAGGGCGAAGCAATGAATGCGATAGCAACAAATTGGGATTTCACGCGAAGAACGGCAGAGAATAAACTTTTTTATTAACAAATGCACACAGAGCCTTCCTTGGGTGGGGCCCTCAGTCCAGGGCTCCATTGCCTTGCGCGACCCTGCGAGCCCGCTGGACCAGCTGCTGCTGTTCCTGCCGGCGTAAGCTGAGCAGTGCAGACTCCCAAGAGGAAGGGGTGGGGTTGGGAATGGGAGGAACGCCCTGTGGGGCAGAGCATTCCCACGTGGAGTGGTACACTGTCGGTACGGATCCACAGAAGGGGCAGTAGGAGGGGTAGAGAGTCGGATGAAAGCGATGTAGCATATAGAGGCAAGGAAATGAATTGGTCTGTAGTTGCCGCCAAGCGACAGCATCTGCTCTGTTAAGTGAAGGATGAGGAGGAGGATACGTGTAACGGCTCTGTCGGTAGTACTCCAGCGTGGCGTTGTAGTGTAGGGGCTCTTTCGGTGCGTCGTCTGGATTGGACAGCTCTTCCGATGGTGCCCGGCCGGTCAGCTCTCGGGCAACCGCATGAACGCGTTCATTACCATGGAGAGAGGCGTGTCCAGGAGTCCAGACGATACGCACAGGACGTAATGCGGACGGTGAGACAGAAGAGAGGATATTGTGTGTATGTGCAGCCACAAGTCCTTGAGCGAAGGCACGGCAAGCAGCTTGTGAATCTGTTACAATGGTGACAGGGGAGTCATGTGTCAATGTCGTAGCGTGGACAATTGCCAGAGCGAGAGCTCCCTCCTCTGCCAAACCACTGTCTGTAGTGCGAAGTGTGGCAGACGCCACAAGGGCGTCTGTGTCGTCTATCACGGCTAAACACATGGCTGAATTCTCTGGGTAGCGTGCCGCATCAGTGTAAAGGACTTTTAAGTCTGTAGTACCATCACCAAAGACGCGTGTCATAGCCTGAACTCGGGCACGTCGACGACCGGCGTGGCGGGAGGGATTCATATTGCGTGGAATCGGAGCCACTTTGATGAGTGCGCGGACAGCAGGAGCAAGTTTATGTTGCGGTACCTGAGTGGGCTTGTTGGGAATCGGGTAGCCAAGACGAGACAGGATGGCGCAGCCCTGACGGGTCTGCCTGAGCCGTTGAAGCTGACTGTTGCGCTGGGCCTCGATGAGTTCGGTTACGGTGTTGTGGACACCGAGTTGAAGGAGGCGTTGTGTAGATGCGTGTGGAGGCAAGCCGAGAGCCGCCTTCACAGCTGTCCGTAGAAGGATGTCCATCTTTTTGGTTTGAGCTAGCGTGAGATTGTGAAAGGGAAGATGATAGGTGAGCCGACTAACTATGAGTGCTTGTACTAAGCGGAGGACATCCTTCTCACAGAGGCCTCTCCTGCGATTGGTGATGCGTTGGATCATGTGTGTAATTTGAGTTATCTGCTGATCCAGAATGTGTGTAGTGTGCGAGGCCTTGCCATCAGACTGAAGGTAGAGGCCTAAGATACGAATTCGAGGTACTAGAGGGATAGGTCGGCCATCAAGAAACAGCGAAATGTCAGGAGAATCATCGGTTTTGCGGCGCCGCTTGTATACCAATAACAACTCCGACTTTTCCACTGAGCACGTAAGGCTGCCGGCAGCAGCATAGTCTTGTACCACAGACACAGCTTCCTGGAGGGCGTCCTGAATGGTTCCGTCTGATCCTTTGGTTGCCCAAATTGTAATATCATCTGCATAGATGGCATGCTGGATGTTAGGAACCTGTTGTAATAGTGAAGGAAGTTTAGCCATAGCCACGTTGAACAATGTGGGCGAAAGGACTGAGCCCTGTGGTGTTCCTCTGCCTGCGAGACGAATGACGTCCGACCGGAGGTCTCCAATCCCAATAGTGGCCGTGCGGTCAGAAAGAAAGGACCTGACGTAATTGTAGATACGTGAGCCACACTGGGATGAAGCGAGATTGTCAAGAATTAGGTCGTGGGAGACGTTGTCAAAAGCACCCTTCAGATCCAGGGCCAGAATTGCTCGGACCTGGTTTGAAGTGGGGCTATCCAACACGTCCTCCTTAAGCTGTAATAATACGTCCTGTGTAGAGATACCAGGACGGTAGCCGAAGAGTGTATCGGGAAAAAAGTGAGTGTCTTCGAGAAATGGCTGTAGTCGGGAGAGGACAACGCGTTCAAAGAGTTTAGCTACACATGAAGTTAAAGATATAGGGCGAAGATTCTGGAGGGATAGCGGCTTGCCAGGCTTTGGAATAAGTATGATTTCTGCGTGTCGCCACTCCTGTGGTAGCGTGCCGTTGTTCCAATGTTCGTTGTAAAAAGCGGTTAAATGTTCGATGGCCTGGTCATCTAAATTACGCAGAAGTGTGTACGTAATCCCGTCTGCCCCGGGTGCTGTGTTACGCTTAATGCTTTGCAAGGCTGCCCTAACCTCTGCTTCTGTAATGTCCTCATCTAGAGGCGTATCGTGCGTGTACGTGTGGATAATCACGGTAGGCGGGACGGGCGCCCGTGGATACATAGTTTTGCTTTAAGGTGTGCAGCAGTGTGGTATCGTCGAGCCCTGATTTGTGGAGAATGGTCCGGATTGCGTTAGCAGTATGTGATTTTGTTTGCGTGGGATTTAAGAGCGCGCGGAGTATACGCCACGTTCGAGGTGTACTTAGTGTGCCGTTGAGGCGATCGCAGAAGTTATGCCAATTGTTGCTAGTGAGGATGTTCGCATAGTCATGTGCCTCAGTAGCTAGTTGGGCGATTCGGAGACGAAGTTTACGGTTATGTTTCTGCCGCCGCCACCGCCGTGTCAAGCCTCTGTGGGCATCCCAGAGATGCAGCAGATGCCGGTCCACATCCGGCGTTTCTGTCGTCGCAGCGATGCGTTTGGTAGCTGTTTGAAAATCGGACTGAAGTTGTGATATCCAAGCCTCAAGGGAGGGAGAGTCCTGATGGGTAGTTGTTGTACGCTTACGCCTAAATGCATCCCAATTTGTTATTTTTATGATGCGCTCTGGGGCGCGCGTGGCTGCTACTTGGAGCTCTGTAGTTAGTATATGGTGATCACTGCCTAGATTCACCATGAGGTTGCACCAGGAATGGTGACTAACCCCCCTTGACTATCGTGAGGTCGGGGCATGTGTCCCTGCTGACACTATTACCTAAGCGAGTGGGTTGATCAGGTTCCGTCAGTAGGGTCATGCGATGAATTGCGAGAGCCTGTGCGAGTCGTCGGCCTTTGAGTGTTTCTGTTGCGTAGCCCCAAGCCGGATGGGGGGCATTGAAATCTCCTACAATAACTATGTGTTTACCTAATTTGCATAGTTGTGCAAATAGATGACCGAAGTCATCCTTCCTGGCGTTAGGTGCACTGTAAACGTTAAGGACGTACAGGCTGCTACTGGAGCGAGAGCACGGGACTAATTCGAGAAGTACGTGCGAGATGGAGGAGCTTTGAAGGGTGTGTTCTATGACAGTGACATGTTTAGAAACTAATGTAGCTGTGCGATGCGGTGTATTGTTCGTTACGTCCGTGTATGTGGTGTAACCGGGAAGCGTAGGGGTACATTGCACTTCTTGTAACGCTATGACATCGGGAGTATTCCGCTGTGTCGCAAGGAATTGCGTTAGAGCTCCGCGTTTCCTACGATACCCCCCTGCAATTCCACTGCCATACACGTAGGAGTTGAGGGGTGTCACGCGTTGACCTACGGTTTCTCGCCATGCTCATGCAATAGTGGGGCCTCGGTAGTACCCGGAGGCATTTCAGACTGCGCTAAATCTTGGTGGAGGGTGGTGGGAAGCGGGACAGCTGCAGCTGTGGCTGTTGGGACGGTTTTTCGGGACGGTGATAGGAGACGGGAAGGGCGTATGTAAGGATGCGTTCGCTGTGCTTCACGTGTCGGAGACGTGGTGCGTTTGGGTGCAGATGGCGCAATATGAAGTTGGCCAAGTGCAGCCGATATCTGCTGTTTAACATCCGTTACAATCTGCTGGACAGCAGGTTGCAGGGCCTGCTGGATCAATTGTTGGAGTGGAGCTGTTAGTTCAGCCATAATGCTATCCTTCAGTTTCTGCATTTCGACCTGCACCATAGCTGCGAATTCGTTCCTTAAAGAAGTAGCCATTTCGTTCAACGCCTCTCGTGTGCAATAGTCTGTTCGTGCCGTAGTTGGCGGCATGTCAGGGTGAAGCTGAGTGTCCACTGACATGGGTTGTGGTGTTCTTTGCTGCGTTGATGTTTGTGTGAGGGAGTGGGACTGATGTGGAGAGGGAGGGAGAGGAGGGAACTGCTCTGCCCAGCTTACCGTTTGTGCTTTCTTGTGGGAAACGCTTTGCTGGCCATGATCATGCGTTGTGCCGTCCTTGCGCCAGCCTGGAGATCCCTGCTGGCCAGCGGAACCGCTCCGCGATGACGAGTTTCCTCGCCTGGGCCCCGACTTATCCCTGGAACGGCTCTTTCGCCTGGCTCCACTCCTGGACGCGCTGCGCTGCCGTCCGGGGCTGGGGGGATGGTGACTGGGCCTTCCGGATGGGAGTAGCTGACAGGGGTGGTTTGCGTCGGTTGACTGGTGGCAAATACCGCTGTGGGCATGGTTTGGCAGCCGTCGGGTGGTCGCCCCCGCAAAGCATGCAACAAGGGCGGCATTCGTGGTTGTTAGTTGATATTGAATCCCCGCACACTCGACATTTCGGTGTGTCAGGAGGCTGTGGGCACACATCCTCGCGGTGTCCTGTTTTGTTGCACTTTCTACAGTGGGGAATAGTCCGTTTGTAGAGGTAGCAGCGAAGAGCCTGTCCGTACGCGTTGACGAAGAATGGGACCCGCTTGCCACAAAATGTGAGCACCATTGCTCCGGAGTCGCCGAGGCGTCTGCACGTAAGGACCTCGTAGCCCGGTACTTCAACTTCTTTCAGGAAGTCGTCTGGTGTGATTTCATGGCCTATTCCGTGGACCACACCTTTGCACGAATTATCCGGCGCAATACCATAAGAGGTGATGTCGTAGGTTGCTGCGTGGACTGTAATTTCGGTGATTTGTCCAAGTGCAGTGGCGATGTTTTCAGATGAGGTGCTTACTGTTAGCACGTTTTGATTTTCGTCAACACGAAGCTTGATATCAGGCTTCTCACTTCGTATCCTTGCTGCATGAGCTACGGCGAGAAGTAGCGTCTTGGGGCTAACCTTGCTCAGATTTAATCCACCATGGGGACGGATTGCTATCTTGTAGTCCTCGGCAGGGAGCGGTGGGAGTCTTGGTAGACGCGTCTTAGGCCGGCTCTGGCGTAGAGCGGGCTCAGATGGCGTGCTGGGCAGCTGTTGAGTCGGTGCAGTATGGGGTTGCAGCTGTCGGCGTTTGTTCGCTCTCTTGGTAATAGTGATCCATGGCTGTGCGTTGTGCTCATTGCTGGCCTGCGTATCGGCGTCTTGGCTGGCCTGCGTATCCATCATGTTGTCCGTAGAGCGAGGGGGGCAATGGGTGCCTCTCGTCGGCTGCGACGCTCGCAGAGACGCTCGCCATCCGCTGTAGAGCGGGGCGGCGTTCTGTCCAAGCCGCGTCGCCTGCTTGTTAGGGTTAGCGAGGCGGACCCCGCCTAAGAACTTTTGAACGCCCTAAGACGTTGAAAAGCGCACTCACAGGTTGAAGTCCGGTATAGGCTTGACTGTGGTGACGTTAGGAACAAGTTCCTAGCATTGCAACAGGTCGCCAGGAAGAAATTCTTCTTGAAAATGGACTTGAGCTGGAGCCGATGTGGTTCGCGTCCGTAGGACTCGTTCGCCAGGTGGCGCCCCCCCCGAAGAACGGCAAGCAGATCGAAACTTGTAGAGCACTGCTCAAGCGCAAAGGACGCACAAAACATACGCTCAGGTATACACAGGACGAGCGTGAACTAACAAGTGTCACAGTTGTTACTTCACTGTGTTTGAACAGCACGCTTCTTTCGGAAACGGTGCGTCTGCAGCGAACGAAGTGACCTTTGTGCGCTCTGTAACCTAAACGCAGTCTTTCCGACGCAGCCCCCCATCCCCCCCCACTATACCTAACCCCACCCCAAGATAAGCGCGCTCGCGCGCCCGGGCAAAGGCAACTACGCCCTCCAGGCCAAAGTGCAAGGGTAGCCAACGCATCGCAACGAGTGGGGCGCCGAGCGCGCACTTTGTGCCATCTCACTTTCTTCGTGGCTTTTGTATATATATATATTGTCGCGAGAGGAAACGACGAACAGGAACTCGAAGCGAACGGTCGTTTACTCGGCCACAGCAGCCATTAACTTCTTCGTTCTCTTCCGCTGCCACCACTAGCGCGTGGCATTACCCTCTCCCCACAAAAAAAGAAGAAAAAAAGAAGAGGCATCGTATGGATGCCGCGGCTCACATAACAGTGAAAGCTTAGCCAAAAGTGTTTGTGCCGGTTGAAAAGCACAAGCGCGAAATAAAAGAAACGAGAAAGAAATGGGCAATGGTCCTGAAGGCAGGCTCCGCACCACAAAGTTCGTGACTTGCAATCAACGCGAATGGTACGGCTTCATCCTGGAGACGTGAACAACATCCGAGGAGCGTAGTCTACGAGAGCGGTGTGATGTTTCTGCTGGGATAACTTCGTAGTTAACTTCACCGATGCGATGAAGAACTCTGTAGGGTCCAAAGTACCGGCATAACAATTTCTCTGAGCGCCCTCGCTGACGTATGGGGGTCCAAACCCACACTAGGTCACCCGGTTCGTATGTTATAGCTCTGTGATGGGTGTTGTACCGGCGAGCGTCTTGATTTTGCCGCGACAAAATGCGTAAGCGCGCAAGCTTCCGGGCTTCTTCGGCACGCTTGACAAATACATCTGTATCCGGTGTAGTCGTGTCCGGCGGAGTTGGTTGCAGCATGATGTCAAGCATCGTGGTGACGTCGCGGCCGTAAACCAGACTAAAAGGAGCAAAGCCGGTGGTTTCCTGAAGAGCCGTGTTGTAGGCAAATGTGACGTACGGGAGGATTTCGTCCCAATTCCTGTGATCCTTGGCGACATACATCGAGAGCATATCTGCAATCGTTTTGTTAAGGCGTTCGGTTAACCCGTTGGTCTGCGGGTGGTACGCAGTGGCTGTTCGGTGTGTCGTACCACTCAGCCGCAGGATATCTCGGAGCAACTGTGCCGTAAATGCAGTACCACGATCTGTGATGACGACAGCGGGGGCGCCGTGGCGGAGAACGATGTTCTTGACAAAAAAGTTAGCCACATCGGAAGAAGCAGTTGCTCGCTGAACGGCTTGCGTTTCGCAGTATCTAGTCAAGTAGTCGGTGGCGACAACAATCCAGCGGTTCTCAGCACTAGACTTCGGAAACGGGCCGAGTAAATCCATCCCGACCTTTGCAAAAGGTGCGTGAGGGGGGGTCGTACTGGCTGAAGCAGACCGGCTGGTTTCATCGGTGGACTTTTGCGGCGTTGGCAAGCTGTGCAAGTCTTGACGTACTGCCTGACGGTTTTTGTAAGTTTCCGCCAGTAGTATTTTTGCTTGATCCTCGCCAGAGTACGCGCGAAGCCAAGATGCCCGGACGATGGCTCGTCGTGGCATGCACGCAAAATGTCATCGCGAAGAGCAGCAGGAACTACTAGGAGGTAAACAGTTTTCGTTGGATGAAAGTTGCGCTTGTAGAGGACGTCGTTGCGTAGACAGAAATATGACAAGTCACGCGCAAACTGACGTGGGGGGTTGTGGGCGACGTCTCTCAATGTATTCGATCAGTGGTTGCAGTTCTGAGTCTTCGCGTTGCTGCTCAGCCACGCTTAATGATGCTAGTATAGCAAGGCAACTGAAGTCTTCGTCCGTGTCTTCCGCAGCGGTCTCGACGGGTGCGCGGGAAAGACAGTCGGCGTCGGTGTGTTTCTGGCCAGACTTGTAAACTATGGTTATATCGAATTCCTGTAACCGAAGGCTCCATCTTGCGAGACGGCCCGAAGGATCTTTCAGATTCGCCAGCCAGCAGAGAGTGGTGGTCACTGACGATTCGGAAGGGGCGTCCGTAAAGGTATGGCCTGAACTTCGTAATAGCCCATACAACCGCCAGACATTCTTTTTCAGTCGTCGAGTAGTTTTTCTCCGCAGATGACAACGTGCGGCTAGCGTAGGCAATGACGCGTTCTACGCCATCCTGATATTGTACGAGAATGGCTCCGAGACCAAGGTTACTCGCATCAGTGCGTACTTCTGTGTCTGCTTCGGTGTCAAAGTGACCAAGGATCGGCGGCGCTTGTAGGCGTTGTTGAAGGTTGCGGAAAGCGTCGGATTGTTCTGGACCCCAGACGAAGGCGACGTCGTCCTTGACGAGTTGTTGTAGAGGGTCGGCGATTTTCGAAAAATTTGGCACAAAACGGCGGTAATAAGCACAAAGGCCCAGAAAGCGGCGCACATCATGTTTTGTCTTGGGTATCGGGAACAAAGCAACTGCCATAGCCTTTTCAGGATCGGGGCGAACACCGCTACTGCTGACAATATGGCCAAGGAATTTGAGCTCCTCGTATCCAAAATGACATTTTTTCTGGCTTCAGAGATAGGCCGGCGGTCCGAATGGCCAGAAGGACCGCCTCAAGGCGCTCAATGTGCCGTTCAAAGGTCGTGGAAAAAACGACTACGTCGTCTAAATACACTAAGCACGAGTGCCACTTGAGGTCACACAAAACTGTGTCCATCATTCGTTGGAATGTGGCTGGAGCGGAGCACAGTCCAAAAGGGAGAACTTTAAATTCGTAGAGACCGTCAGGTGTTATAAACGCCGTTTTTTCTCGGTCCCGTTCGTCTACTTCAATCTGCCAATATCCGCTACGGAGATCCATGGAAGAGAACTAGCGGGCGTGGCGCAGGCGATCCAACGAGTCATCGATGCGAGGGAGAGGATATACGTCTTTTTTCGTGATCTTGTTCAGTTTGCGGTAGTCTACACAGAATCGTAGTGAACCATCTTTCTTCTTAACCAAGACAACAGGTGACGCCCAAGGACTTGTCGATGGTTGAATTACGCCGTCGTCGAGCATTTGTCTGACTTGATGACGAATGGCATCCTGTTCTTTCTGCGACACGCGGTAAGCGTGTTGGCGCACTGGTTGGACGTTGGGTTCAGTGATGATTCTGTGCTTTGTTAGAGGGGTCTGCCGGACTTTCGACGTAGTGGCAAAACAGTCACTAAAGGATGACAGGAGACCGAGGAGCCTTGCCCGCTTAGGTTGTTCCAACTGGCGATTGACGTTGAGGTGCCTAGTCACGTCGGCATCGCAGCTGCCCTCAGTCGAGATCGTCGTAACCAAAGGGAAGGTGTCCGACTCATCCAGTGGCTCGAAGTAAGCTATGGTGGCGCGCTTTGCAAAATGCCTGTATTCGCCACTGAAGTTCGTAACTAAAAGCGTAGTCTGGCCATTTCGGAGCTGAACGATACTTCGAGCGATGGCGACTTCCCAATCAAGCAATAACGTGAGGTTACCTTCGGCGATGCCCGTATTTGGCTGTCCCTGCGGGCACTCAACAAGGACGAAGATACTACTGCGAGGTGGTAACGTGACGCAATCATCGACCACGCGTAACGCCACGCCACGATGTTCGTCTTCGTCATCTGGGTCTGGCGAAACAGAGTTAGCGAAAGTGACGAACAAATCACGGAGATTAATTATTGCTCCGTGTTCCTGAAGAAAATCCATGCCCAAAATGATCGGCCGAGAACATCTGGGCAAGACTAGGAATGACGCCACGAAAGCCGACGCACAAATCTCAAGCCTGGCGGTGCACCTTCCTATCGGTGATACTAGGTGTCCTCCAGCGGTGATCAGTTGTGGGCCGTCCCACGTTGTCAGCACCTTGCGTAGATGGGTGGCCAGTGGAGCACTCATCACCGAGTAATCAGCTCCCGTATCGACAAGTGCAGTCACCGGAAAACAGTCGACGGAAACGGTAATGACAGCGGACGTTCTGTTGGTGGTTTCGGAAGGAGGCTTTAACGGTACGTCGTGAGGGGGTGGCATCTGAGGAGGGTATTTTTCGGTTCGCGTGACAGCGGCCTCACCCCCGGAGGTCGCTGTTCTCAGTTTCCCCGGCGTGGACTTGCGCCACTGACACCAGGGGTCTCAGAGGCTGGTCGGGCGCGGTTTGCTAATGTGGGCCGACAGGGTGATGGCGACCGTGACGGTCGTCGCTGCGGGGCAGGAGGGAGATGGCTACTTTCCAAGTATTCTTCAATTTCTTGTGGCCGCTCACCGTAGTGTGGACGACGGGCATCCGGGTGGAATCCGCGTAGGCCTATTCGTCGATAGTAACAGTCGCAGTACACGTGTCCAGCTTCGCCACAGTGGTAGCGCAAAGGACGATTGTCGGGAGCACGCCAGACGGTGGACTTCCGCGGGCCAGGACGAAAGTCGGCCTGCAAAGGCGGGCGGTGGGTTGGGCTTGGAAAACGTCGAGGGGCCCCAGCAGGTGGATGAAAACGCGCCGTCGAAGGCGTAGAGACCCGCAGGGCATCCGCGTAGAAAAGCGTGGGAGGTTCGGCTTGCGATGGTGGTGAGGTATGAACGAACTGCCTGATTTCGTTCCGAATGACGTCTGTAAGAGCAGTGACACTCGGAGGTGACGCTGCATGAGATTTCTGCAGTTCTTCGCGGACAATCTGCCGTACGAGTTCCGTAAGGGACTCCCTGCCATCACTCCCTGGCACAAGCGAGCACGCAGCGGACATGGCGGTCTGGCGCTCATACTGCGACAACCGCTGTCGAAGCATGCGCTCCATGATTGTGGCCTCACGTATGAACTCTGACACCGTCGTAGGAGGGTTGCGCACGAGGCCCGCGAAAAGTTGCTCCTTTACGCCTCGCATTAACAGGCGTACTTTCTTTTCCTCCGTCATGAGGGGGGTCAGCACGTCGAAACAATCGCGACATGTCTTCGACAAACAAGGCGACGCTCTCGTTCGGCATTTGGAACCGCGAAGAAAGTGCCTGCTCCGCTCTCTCTTTGCGTTCGGGGTTGCTGAAGGCCTCACGAAGCTGCCGATGGAACTCTGGCCAACTGGTGAATGAAGCTTCGTGGTTCTCGTGCCACACTCTTGCTGCGTCTACGAGGGAGATGTACACGTTCTTCAACTTACGGCGATTGTCCCAGTCATTGATGGCAGCGACCCGGTCGAAATGGTCGAGCCAGTCTTCCACATCCTCACTGGCATCGCCGTGGAATGGGTTGGGCGTGCGAGGCGTGTTGATGACACAAGGAACGGCAGCGAATGGGTCAAGCTCGGTTTGGGTTGCGGCTGTGGCAAACATTGTCCTCACGGAACTTGCAGGGGACCGTACTGTGGTGGTAGACCTTGAAGGCGGCGGCTGCTGCGATGGATATCAGCAGACCCTAGTGCACTGGCGTTGGTTGCTTCTGGTCCAGGACCAGCAGACATAAGACGTCGCAGTACCCAGCACTTCCACCAGTCTGTCGCGAGAGGAAACGACGAACAGGAACTCGAAGCGAACGGTCGTTTACTCGGCCACAGCAGCCATTAACTTCTTCGTTCTCTTCTGCTGCCACCACTAGCGCGTGGCATTATATCTATCTATCTATCTATCTATCTATCTATCTATCTATCTATCTATCTATCTATCTATCTATCTATCTATCTATCTATCTATCTATCTATCTATCTATCTATCTATATATATATATATATATATATATATATATATATATACGGAGCATGACGGCGAAAAGCAGCCGAGAGTGTCCATATAATTGCTATCGCAATAAAATATGTCACTGCCCTTAGTTTTATTCAGGTGGCTTAGTGGCACCAGTAGCTTGAGAAGCGGAGTTCAATCAGTGATTATTCTTTCGCGCGGTAGTGTTGCGATAGGAGTATCTTGTATCTTAATATACACGATACATTATTGAATGTATCGGAAATACAGATACTCGTCTTGCGAGGCGTATCGCGATACAGATACAAGATACCCAAACAGTATCTAAGATACATATATCTTCGATACTGCCCAGCACTGGTTCACATGCTTTCGCCGTATGTGTTCATGCAGCTTTTCTTGTCGCGAAGGCAAGTTGTGGTGGCAGCGAGGGCTTCCTCAGGTGCGGAAACAGAAGGAACCGCGTCGCTGTTCAGTCACACAGACTTCATCGTCAATCCCAGGAGCTGCATCAAACGGGCTTCGCACGTACTTGGAGCACACCACACTTGCTCTCGTAGGTTTGAAGGCTTTGCTTTGCTGCAGTGACCCATTTTGTAGCCATCTTCTGATCACGAGGAAACTTATGAAAAGCGACCTTATCGCGACCGAAAGTGTTGTAGCAGCCATATGCCGCGCAGTACTGCGGCATCCCGAATCCGCTTCAACCCCGCACAAACACAACTAGTGAAGGCCGACAGCAAAGATCTCTAATCGAAAAAAGAGAATGGTGCGATGGCAAGAAATCCCTGCGAACTGGCGCAACTGACGCTTCGCTAGGCATCAGATCGCAGCAGAAACAAGGAACAAACCGAAGCAAACAGGTGCAGCGGCCCTGCTCGTCCCTGTCGGTGACGTCACCTCGCCACGTTTCTCCCTCTGCCATCCTCCTCCCCGGCGCTCCGCGCGCGCCCTGGGGTGGGGGGGTGGGGGGGGAGAGGACATTCCCTCGGCCAAAGTTTGCTCGCTTATTGGCGGCGAGATCGACCTATAGGAGGCAGCGCTGTCGCGGCGGTAGTGTGGATAGACGGTCGGCGGCGCGTACACAGATGCACACAGCGGCGCTTCGTCGTGAGCGGTTTGACCCGATTGTCGGCAAATAAAGTGCGTTGATGGCAGCCTAATGCTGCTATATAAGCTTTCCATTGCCAGATTAATGCGTGAAGCCGGCCTAACGTGCCTATTACATGTGAGATAAGCGCAATCTGAAAATGAATGGTGTGCTGGCCTTCGGCGACAGTAGAGTGTTTTAGCACTGTGCCTGATGTGTTTTCCTGTTTTACTTGTACGTGTTTAGCTTGTCTTTTGCCTATACTACAGCAGCATTGCTGTCGTGCGACTGAACCAATAACTTACGCCTTGTTCGAGCGGCTGCTAAAAAAAGAAAAATCCTGTATTTCTGCGTAATGAGTTGTAGCAGAACTTTGGGCACTGTGCTTTTCTGCTTGCACATATACGCATCCGCATTCTTTTTCCTTTTATAATTCTAACCTGGCTTTGCAGACGTTAGCTCATGCTTTTCGGTAGCACAATCATTTCGAAATCGCCGACACTTCAGGAGATGGGTTCGCTAAAATTCTGCATTCACACCTGGATATCTAGTACTTCTTTTGTTTAGGACGACGCCAAATGCACCATGTGACGTGCTTGAACGACAAAGGGGCACCCAGATTGCAATGATGTTGGCGAATGGACGGTACGACGATCACATCTAGCGCCACGCCAACATGTGCATGCACTCACTTATCAGAGTGCATATTAGCCTCGGAAGGCGAAAAGCGTGTGTATATCTTGTAGGCTTCCGTACAAGCATTTGATACTGGGCTTACACAACAGAATAAAACTGGCAGATCCCACGCACTGTGGGGATCGATGTGATGCGAAGCAGCCAGCAAGGAGCAAATCATGCTGTACATAATATGCATGTCGTGATTTACATGTTAGGACCTGTCATTTATGTTCGTCATACATTCACGTCGCGCAATACCAATTTCAGTGTATATCAAGCTTGCGAACTGGACGCAAGCGCACCATGAGCGTGGCATGGAAGTCATGTTGACATGATATGTCATGGTTTCCATGTTATCACTTGTAATTTCTGCTCGCCATACAGTCGCGTCATTCAATACCAAATTTGGCGTATATCAAGCTAGCGAAAAGGCCGCGAGCGTGCCATGAACGTGGCTTGCAAGTCATGTTGACTTCATATATCACGATTTACATATTACCACTTGTCATTTATGTTCCTTATACAGTCACGTCACGCCATACCGATTTTGGTGTATATAAAGCCAGCGAAACGGCCGTGAGCGTGCTATGAGCGTGGCACGCAAGTCATGTTGCACATGGCATGCAATGATTTCCATATGACTACTTGGCATTATGTTCGTCATACAGTCACGTCACGTAATACCAAACTTGGTGTTAAGCTAGTGAAACCGCCATCAGCGCATCATGAGCGTGGCATACAAGTCATGTTGTACATGACATACACGTCATGGCTTTCATATTACCACCTGTCATTAATGTTGGTCATGCAAAAATGTCTCATCGTACCAATTTTTGTATATATCAAGTTAAGAAAACGGCCTTAGGAGCACTATAGCCATGACGTGTAAATCATACTTTTCATGACAAGTTAGTCATGATTTTCATGATATGACCAGTCAGTCTGGTTCGTCATACAATCATGTTATGCCATAACAATATTGGTATGAATCCCATTAACGATACGGCCAGGAGAGCACAAAATCGTAGGCGGCTACAGAGATAGATAGATAGATAGATAGATAGATAGATAGATAGATAGATAGATAGATAGATAGATAGATAGATAGATAGATAGATAGATAGATAGATACGCTCAAAGTCGCTGAAGTTCGCTAAGAAATGCTTTGCATTTAATAAATCACCCTCTGCTGACGTACAGTGCCGTCCACTGTTAGGGTGAACACGGCGCAGCGTGGCCGCGCAGCGCCAGTACCGCCGGCGCGGCCGCGCATATAGCGCAGAGGACACACGAGAGATGCCTTACGTCGTCTGCTACACCGCTCTAGCGTGTCGTTCCGTGGTAGCCAGGCGCCGGTCTTTCTTCTCTGTAGTACAGCAAGAGGGGCGCGCTCGTGTGCGCCTGCGCCCCTTCGTTTCGATGCGCGGCCGCGCCGGCTGCACTGGTGCTCCGTACAGCGCTGCCACGCTGAGCCGTGTTCACCCTAACAGTGGACGGCACTGTACATCACATATGCACACATGCAAACTCGATGTGGCCTGCAGACGACTGACGTAGCCATCCACACTACGGGGTTTCGTCCGCTCGCCGCTTGGTGCCGACTTTTTTCGATCTCGAGGCCAATAGCGCCGTTGTTTAATCGACCATCGCGAAAAAAACCTTCGCAGGCGTGTTGTGAGAGGTTGCAGATACCGTATTTGCAATAAATTCGCGAATTCAAAACCGCTTCAGTGTCCCTTTAAGAACTTTACATGGGCGGACGTAAAACTGTGGACTATCTTGATAGTAAGCTGTAGTATCTTTGAAGGTATAGGCCGGTTTAAAATCGAGTTCCTGATCGGGTGGTGAGGAGGAAACAGCCCTGTGAGAGAGCGCGCGGGCGGCTGCGTCTGCTGCCTCGTTTCCTGCCAACCCCTGATGAGCAGAAGCCCATGTAAGGTAACGGTACGCGGTATCACTATCTCGTATGCATTTTTTTGTAGATGTCAAAGGCTACAAAGGCCTTGTACGACATTCAGAAAGACTGCTCGAGAGTCGGCGATTATGTATTTTGAATCTGAATGTGAGGCCGTGAGAGCAATAGCGACTTCTTCCGCATGTGTTGCCTGGCGGGCTCTAAAGGTGAGGATATTTACTGTTTTGCTGTTGTGAACTACCGCGGCGGTGTACCATTCCCTGTGGTGAGGGCCGGAGGCGTCCAAGTATAGTATACACCTGGTTTGCTGCCATAATGACGGGCCAGAGCTTCCACCCGCGCCAGGCGCCGACCATTATGACCATCGTGTGACATGTTGGCAATGGACTGCATTAATAAGTTACGTTATTTTGGTGGGCCACTAATATTGAGCAACAGCGAATCAGTGAGCCCACTACAGTGTTCTTGAACGGAGTTGTGGTGCAGTACCGCAGTCCTGATGATTGGGCAGTGAACCAACCTTCCTCTCATAAGTTGGTGAACGTGAAATAAGGTTTGATGCTTTGGGGAAGAAAGCAAGAAAAAAAACCCCTTATCATAGAAATCAAATTGTAGTTTCAGTACCGAATGCTGGAAATATAATTTAATACCTTGAACTCCGATTCGATAGAAAGAAACTAGCACTTTATCGAACTATCAGCAATTCGACTCCATTCGCATTACGCTCAACGTGAATCACACAGCTTGCTGGGGCATTGAAGAACTGTTTTATATGCTGCCTTGTAGTAGAATGTAAAGCACTAAACATGTTGTTCCGCTTTTAAATGCGTAATCATATATATCCAAGGAGGCTAAAAAAATTGCTGGAGAGAAAGCTCCCGCATTGCCTTGCCAGCAAAAGTGAAGCCGGCTTTTGCCATCCAAATATCTCGGAAACATGGTCTTTTCTGGTGGCGGCCGCTTAGAGACCAAGTGACTTTGATCTATTCGGGTAAATGCTACGTTAATTATAAATTATATCAGGTTGAACAAAAGTGATTTTTTTTGCAATTTTTTTTCTGAGTACCGTATTGGTCGAGGATTCCTACGGCATTTCCAGCGTAAAAATGTATCTTTCGGCAATTATAGCTAGCATGAAAAGTCGAATTTCATTTTAGTTATGTTTACATACTGTAGAATAAATCGCACATTTCACCGACTTCTCTATACCGCACTGTGGGGAGACATCAGACGTTTTTCACATGGTGTGGGCATGCACCCAAAACCCCTCTTTTTAACCTTCCCCATCCCCTACGCGAGAGGCATGGAAGACTCCACGACTGCCCTGTACTGAAAGCCCAACGGGCCCTAGCCGTAGGGCGAGAGTGGTGGCTGAGTCTTGCGGAGTCCCAGACTGCAGGACACCGACCATCTCGGGGTCACCACCATCGGCCCTTGAAACCTCTCCACTTTAAATAAAATTTGTTCTATGGACATACTATCCACCTTTAACGAAGTCACAAAACATTATCAACTCGCTCGCAGGGAATTTCCCTTGCCCCACCGAAACCTATCACGTCCACAAGCGGTTACGCTTAGGTTACTGCAAACGCACTCGTATCCCAGCCTTTCGGTCTACAGTCGTTTCACGGAGGTCTCCCCTTCGTGTCCCGACTGCGGCGGATACAGCGATTTTAACCACATGCTCTGGGAGTGCCCCTCTTTTCAGCGCCACACGGATGAAGAGATTTCGCCAGACACTTTTCATTCGCTGCTCAAGAGCCACGACTGGTTCCAACAACTCCAGGCAGTCCAGAAGGCCCACGATGCGGCGGTTAGGCTTGGTCTTCCCGTCCCGACGTGGGAGCGGCCCGCGGTCCTCCCTCAATGAAAACTGGGGGATGACTTCTTCAGGACTCCAATAAAGTTTAGTACCTACCTACCTACCTATCTCTGTGTATCGTGGATTCACGGTACTCCGCTCTATTCACAAGGGATTAAGCAAATTTTACTGTTTTACATGCGCACTACAGAGTGACATCATCGGGCAAGATGGTGTCAGCCGGTCTTGACATAAAGTTCTGTTTCACCTAGGGAATATTTGTAAAGGCACTAAGGAAAAACCTGGAAATGTCGGGTGATTTATAAATGACAAATTGCTGGACACGTTTAAGGCGATATGACAGACATGGCTTCGTAGACGATATCTATAAACCACGTGACGAAGTACTCTGAGAGCGAGACCCGTCTGTAAAGATGTGTCGCCTGCGATACTTAGGAGGTGCAGGTAGAGCGATATTTTTTTATAATTTTTAATATTTTATTTTTTTTTTCATTTGTTTTCCACCCAACTCCACTTTAATGTAATGTAATGTAAATATGTGCGGGTGATGTGCAGGAACTCAGCTTGTGGCATATTACTCTTCGTGCTGATACCGGGAATGTGTGAAAGAATTTGCATAGAGGACAGTGTTAAAAGTGCACAATCCAAAGTCATCAGCTGCCGCAACTTTGCAGAAATGATGGCAGCTATTTCACGGACTGCTTGGCCAAAGCTTAGTAGCACAGCTAACAGCAATGCGCCCAAAGAATTGCCTTCAAAATTCGGCGATGTGTCGAGTTTTAACTGTATTTGCAGACTCTCCAGGCCTTACAATGGTACATTTATTTATTGACTTCCAATCGATTGTCTCAAGGTAAGCTTTTATTCACAGCCGTCTGTCTATAGTAAAGCGGTTACCTCGTTCTTTAGAGGGCTCGACGTTTTACTTTTGAATAATTTCAATTTACGATATCTTGGTGCGCGTAAAAAAGTGAACACATTTTCTACTTTATGATGCGCACAAGTTCGCCTTTTTTTGCATGTTGGGAAATTTGAACTGCGTACCATATATATAGAATATTAATTGCAGACTCCACATCCCTGATTACTATGCTACGTTTATTTTCTCCCTTACAGACTCCCACAGTCTCTCTCGCACACTCTTCACCTGATCAGCTCGAAGCGCCCTGCAAGTTCTGGATACCTTGGAGCCAGTCTTTGCAAGCCTTGATTAACATCACGGATTACAGTCTACTTCGTCTAAGACAGTGGACGTCGAACCGTACTTTGTGACAGTTCGGAGTTTTATGACCTCGGAATGAGCGTTTCACGCTGCTATTCGTGCCAGCGCATTACTTGTCCAATCTTTCCTTCTTCTCTTCTCGTTCTTCCCTTTCCCCCCTTCCACCGTGTGACCTCCCTGCCTTTCCTTTGCCTCTCTGTTATTCTCTGCCAAATTACAGTTTTAAGGCAAAATTTATTTGCAGCTGCCTGTATAAAGCGAAGTTGCAACATTATTTTCGAGATTGCTCATCGTCTTACTCTTTTAATAAATTTCATTCACATTGTGTGTTTTCATCTAAAATAGGGCTGAAATTTTGTCTTGTACGACGTACTGAGGTTTCGTTCTGTATAGCGTGTAGTAGAATTTAAACAACGTACGTAATTACCATGCTACGTTTAACGGCTTCCAAAGTACATTCCTAAAGCAACTTTTTATACGAGGCCTTCTGCCTGAAGTGGAACGGTGATGTTATTTTACACGGCTCAACGTCTTACTATTAAGGTGAAAGCCTTTAATGTCTCATACTCCCGGTGACCTTCCATCCGTGCCCTGGAATGGTGCCTGCTGGGGCCTCTCCCCCTCACACTCTCTCAGGAATCCCGTGATGGCACAGCGGGGCATAGCAACAGTTGCGCCACCACAGCTGTGGCTTCTCCCCCTTTACACTCTGTCAGCAAGCACGTGATTACTGAGAGAAGGGGAAAAAAAAGAAAAAAAGAAAAAAAAAAGACATTGCGTACTCAGTCGAATGTTTTAATAGGTCTGCGTACCCTAGGCATTCATAGACATTGTCAGAGCTTTCATAACTTAATTACTATGCTATGATTAATGCCGTCTGATGTACAGTCGTAATGAAAGCTTTTATTCGAGGCTATCTGCTGAAAGTAAAAGGGTAATGTTATTTTTCAAACGACTCAATGTCTCCCTATTCTAATACTTACAATTCACATTATCTGTCTTCGACAAGTTTACATTAGCTTCTGTGACATATTATCGAATGTGGATTATATGTTAAATACTACAAGCTGCAAGAACTGTTGTGAAACAATGCCTCGCAGCGCTTCCCTTTCTATTATGTAACCGACAGGTCACACGTGGAACAACTGCCTTGCGCGCGCTGCGCCGGCATTTCGAATATTGCCGATTATTTTAGATTTTAATGACAAGCCTGCATGCGCAGCGTGAACAGTTGGGTTTATTCTGGAACCAACGCGGCCACAAATGATAAGGCTGAAATCTTCGATGACACATGTACGGATGCCGACGCGCCTTACAGCTGATCTGATTACTCAATGGCCGGCGAGTGTTTTGGCTGCTATCAGAGTATAGCGTACATTGCTTGCAGCTTGACTTTTCACTTGCTGGGCACAAGTTCGTCCTATAAAGAGTTCCGTATTACCCAGTCTTGCTGCAGCGTCCTTCACCGTCATAACTATGCAAAAATACGACTTTTTATACTGCTTTTTAAGTAGGAAAACTCCCAAGCACCTGCTTACAATTCCCGAAACGCGGCAATTCAAATAACTGCTTTTGTTTCACCGCATTAAGTACAAGGTTTGCGTAAATAAAAAGTTTTGCCGTTGATATTCCTGGAGCTGGCTTTCTGATTTTTAGACTCGACGAGCAGCTTCGAAAGTGCAGTCTTGTGTTTATTTAAGATGTACAAACAGCATCACTTCATTGGTTTCCAGTGCCACTTCAACAAGCGCTTGCAGCCCGTAAATTAATTTCGACAACTTTCTTGTAGGATTCTTCACGAACTACTCAGCGTTACACATTATTGTCCCGAAAGCTCCGCACAAGTTGTAGAACTGTCAGCCATATCCTCCTGAGGCCCAGAGTGAATTTAGGATCATAGGTTTTATACTTGCAGAAATGTTTTTGTCTTAGTGTGAAGGCGGAAAGTCTCACGTAGTTTTTAGGAGCAAAACTCCTTAGACCCGCACTCCGCCGTCGCCGTTGAAGCTCTCTGCAACATAGATGCGGCGCCCGCGCATAAAAAAGACAATGAAATGCCGCGCGCACCAAAGGCCGAGTGGTTTGGTTCTAGCGCACCAGAAATTCGAGGTTAAATAAAAGAAATAAGCTGTGTGAAAGGCTGGTTATAATGGTCGTCTTCATTTTCACCAATTTTATCGTGGATTGTGAAATGACAACCATCATTCTTGCGCAGTACGGGCGCTTTGTCGAAGGCAGTAGCAGACGCTCTCCCCACCCGGCGCCGGCGCAAGAAAAAAAAAAAGGCGCGTGGCGTTCGGCGCCTGTTGCGCAAAAAACAAGGCGCGCGGCGCAAAAAACAGTTCGTGTTTTTAACCCTTTCAGTCGCACTGATTCCAATTGGAATCATAAATTATGTAGGTCAGTCAGCAAGCATCTGGTAAAGATAAAGCGTTGTTCTTCCTCAAGAGTCCGTATTTAGCGTCTGCCCTACATGTGGTGTCAACATGGCACACACAATAAAGCGAGTTCACGTTTGAACGAAGAAATTACAGAAGTGGTCGTGCTGTTGGTGCACTTCGCTGTGGCAGCGTCTTCTTTCACCGTGCAGAGATAAGGCATTTATTTGAGTTCAGTGCCGGAAATTTGAATTTTGGCTATTGGACATTATGCTATCCTATCTGAATAACATTTTAAGTAATAAGCGAAGTAAAAATTACAGAAATATTATTAAATAATAATTATTTAATAAATTAATTGTCCCATTAGTTACTCTTCTCAGAAAAGTGTGAGCAAAGATTTTTTCAGTTTTTTTTACTACCACGATCATGTGCATCTCAAAATGTAAAAACTAGTTGCTTACATTTAAAATAGTTAATTTGGGACTGAAAGGGTTAAAGGAGAGTAAAATTAATCAAAAACCATGTTTGTACAAATATATATATATATATATATATATATATATATATATATATATATATAATAGGGACCCACTTGAGATTACTTAGGGCTGCTCACAGAACATGGATACTCGTCCTCAGAAACGTAAACGTGAAGATGATGAAGACGACAAGCAGCTTCGCAAGGATGCGGAACGCAAAGCCAAAGCAGCGGCAGCAAGACGAGACCGGCAAGAGGATCCTGCGGTTAAAGCTCGACGCTCGCAGCTACAATGGCTACACCGGCAGGATCCTGCCGTACGTGCTAGAGTGGCCGAACCTAAGCGCCGACGCCGCCAACAGTTTCAAAGCTTACATAGTCGTTTGCATCCCATTTCTAAGGAGCTTCGCTCATCGGTTGTATTCGTACACGGAACTGCTAGTCTTACCGTCCGCGTCGCCGTCGCCAACGCCGTCATGTCTCCTATAAAGTCCAACTTGATAACATACCCCCCTCCTCCCCCCCCGCATTGTATGTTCTAGCCGCGGGTAAAGAAGCGCGAGCGGGGGCGGTGAACGCGGCTGAAGCAGAGATCAAATGAGCCGGCCCATATCCGTCGCTCGGAGGGCGCATGCGATAACATCACCCTGCTCGGGAGGCCTGCAGTCGAAGGAGAGAAGAAACGCCCCTCCCATATTTAACAAGCCTGAAAAGACGGGAGGGGGGGAGGAGCGTGTCGCTCAAGCAGCAACTGTGAAATTTGATTTTATGGGTGCGGTCGCCATCGCTGGCACGCCTGCTATCAGAGATGGCGCTGCCTGTCAAGAGTGGCAGCGCCACTAAGGGGTGCTTTTGGAGCCTATACGCTGGTACGTTCTGCGCTCTCAACGCAAAGAGACTATGCTTACACCAGCATTTTGTAGAGTTACGTGAGATCGGATCCAAAAGAGTTAGCTGCCAGGCTTACTGTGTAAAACATTGCAATTCGGCGCTATCGCGCTTGTGGTGAAACTGTTACCTTTCTCTGTATCTAATGTTGACCGCAACACGTCGTCCAATATATTGGACATTGTGACGCTTTATTGGGAGTAAATAGTATGGAGTACTCAAGTATGCATGTTTTCGTGTTGTTCGAATTCTTGTTCTTCGAATGAGACGCCGCTGGACTAGCAACTGACCGCTGGACTAGCAATTGATTCAGTTGGTAGTCCAGTGGTGTGTCGTGTCGTCTCCCCTTCTGTCGTCGTCCAAATAGTTGGCTGGAACCCCTCGCTAAGTACAGTCGCGCTCAATATGACTTGCAACACGGGAGCGCGTAGCTTCACGATTTGAAAGATCGCGCATGGCTTCCACTAGCCCTTATTTGCATTACTAAACGCGTTTCTCTCACTTGGGCATGGTCCCAAATAAGAAAATAATATTAAGTTGATGAAATAAAGACAAGTTGAAGCGATGCGCAACCTTTGAACTCGCGAGGCCACGCGCTCCCGTGTTGCAAGTCATATTGAGCGCGCCTGTACAACCAATGAGCTCAGGCAAGCCCAATTCTAATTGTCAATACGTCACGACAGTGAGAGAGAGAGAAAAAACTTTATTAAAAAAAGAAAACTTAGTCAATCCCGTCAGGCATTGCCCGTCGTCCCTAGCCGTCAGCCGGAATCCCTTGAGAGACGGCAGCAGCAAGGGCTTGACTGATTATGTCCTGCTGGACGTTGGGGTCTGGGCTGCGGAGCAGGGCCTCCCAGGAATCTAGAGTGTGTGTACAATCGTTCTGACACGGACATGTCCACACCATGTGGACCAAATTTGTTACCTCATCACAAAATTTGCACTGGGACCGGAATACTTCTGGGTGCCACTTGCTGTAAAGTACGGGGTTTGGAAAGAACCCCGTCTGTAACTTTCGCGACATAACCTCCTCTTTCTTACTGAGCGATCTGTCCGCACCCGGGTGGAAAGCGCTGGATGGGGTGTGTGTGTGGGGGGGGGGGGGGGAGGAGATGAGACGCAGCGAAAACGACGCGCGCCGCGTCGTGAACAAAATATGTTTCTCTATGATTCCAACGCAACGAACGCGCGCCGCGTTGTGAAAAAGTTTTAAGGCGAAAGCCTTTAATGTCTCATGCTCACGTCCGTCCGGTGTCCCTCCGGTGTCCGTCTGTCCGGCGTCCGTCCGGTGGTGGTGGTGGTGGTGTGCGTCCTGACCACCCTTAGTGCGCATGCGCAAACCCTCCCCACGCACCTCCTCTCCTACGCTTCCCCTCTCTCTCCTCTAGGTATCCCTCCCGCCCGCGGCGTTTACACACCCATGGCGCATGCGCGTCCCCTCCCCCCTCTCTCTTCTAGGCATCCCTCCCTCGGCGTTTACACCCCCCATTGCGCATGCGCGTCCCCTGCCCCTCTCTCTCCTCTCCTATGCTTCATTATCATTAGCAGCGATTCGCTGCTAATGGGCAATGAGAGACAGAAGACTCCGACTGGACATAGAGACCCGCAGTCTGCTATTAGTTAACGCGCACGCTGCGAATTTTTATTGTTCAACAACGCACAGCAGAAATCTCCCACCGGCACCACCTTGCAGGTCAAGATCCAGTGCCTATGTATGCGGGGTGGCCAGTGAACGGTTGTGCAGCGTGAGCAGTCAGTTTTTTAGATGTGAAGCATCTTATGGCGAAGCTTCATCCGGTGGTGGTGGTGGTGTGCCGCGTGACCACACTTACAGCGCATGCGCAAACCCTTAAAAAATAAAAATAAGAAACCTCCTCTCCCCCTCTCTCTCCTCTAGGCATCCCTCCGTCGGCAAGCACACCCTCACTGCGCATGCGCCTGCCCTCGTCTCTCCCCTCCTACGCTCCCCCCTCTCTTCTTTAGGCATCCCTGCCCGCGGCGTCCACACTCCCACTGCGCATGCGCTTCCCCTCTCTCTTCTCTCCTACGCTCGTTCATCTGTCCGTCCGTGGGTCTGTCCGTCCGTCTGTGCATCCGGGCTCTGGCATACGACATCGTTGAATACGACAACGTACACAGACGTCAAGAGAGGACATGTTGTCGAAGTGACCCTGAAGAACAGTCGTCTGAAGCAAACTGCAGTTCCAAGCTTGTTTTCCAACTGCCCTGCCTACTTATCGCGTCCGCAACCACGCGTTCGGGAAGCGCCGGATGTAATAAGGGCGCACTTGGAAGCCGCTTCTTTGCATAAAGTAATAATGGTTTCGCAGCAAACGCAAACAGAAGAGGAAACCAAAAATAAGCTCGATAGTTTCGCGGACTTGCTCAACGCCTTGCCAAGATTTAAGCATTCAAACTTCTGGACTGTAATCCACAAGGACTCCAAGGTTTTCTTTTTGGACTTGGCTCTCCATTCTGCTCCAACCATGCGCACTTCGGTGATTGGGTCTACTGACCCACGCAATTAAGTATTTTTTGGTGAAATGGTTGTGAGAAATTGTGGTGATGTGATAGTCCCTGAAAAGATATGTGACTCAAGAGATTTGAAGAGAGTGTTAAGATCATCGAACAGACTCGCTGGATGTCAGCGCTGCGCCTTCTGAGAAAGCCCGTCGTCAACTGCGATTGGTGTCGACGTTACTTGAGGAAGTAAGTGGCGAACATTTTGCATGCGAGTTGCGAGAATGGCATTTGGAGGTGCTGAAATTCTTGAAGAGTCAAGTTGATCTCGTTTTGAATAATGCCGGCCGTTATCCCCCCAGATTTATTTGTTTTTTTTTCTAGCCTTTTGTTCACCATTTCCCCTCATGCATAGATTCTTGAGAAATTCGATGAAGCTTAAGATGCCGCATCCTGATACCATCAGAAGACTGTGTTCATCGTGTGATATCAACCCTGTAAAGGAGCAGCAAAAATCTAGTTTTCTTTCTTATGCCAAGCGGATTGTAAGCACACGTAAAGAGCACGAAGAAACTGTGACATTAATGCTTGATGAGGTTCACCTGCAGGCTTTTAAATGCGAAGCATTTCTTAGCGAACTTCGGCGAGTTTGAGCGTATCTATCTGACTATCTATCTAGCCGCCTACGATTTTGAGCTCTCCTGGCCGTATCGCTAATGGGATTTTTACCAAAATTGGTATGGCGTAACATGACTGTATGACGAACATGAATGACTGGTCATATCATGAAAATCATGAACAACTAGTCATGAAAAGTATGATTTACACGTCATGGCCGTAGTGCTCCTAAGGCCGTTTTCTTAATTTGATATGCCCAAAAATTGGTACGATGAGACATTTGTGCATGACCAACATAAATGACAGGTGGTAATATGAAAATCATGACACGCATGTAATGTACAACATGATTTACATGCCACGCTCATGGTGCGCTGACGGCCGTTTCGCTTGCTTGATGTACACCAAATTTGGTATTGCGTACGTGACTGTATGACGAACATAAATGCCAAGTGGTCGTACAGAAATCATGACTTGTCATGTGCGACATGACTTGCATGCCACGCTCATGGCCCGCTCGCGGCCGTTTCGTTAGCTTGATATACACCAAATTTGGGATTGAGTGACGTGACTGTATGACGAACATAAATGCCAAATGGTAATATGGAAATCATGACATGTCATGTGCAACATGACTTGCATGCTACGCTCATGACACGCTCGCGGCCGTTTCGCTAGCTTGATATACACCAAATTTGGTATTGCGTGGCGTAACTGTATGACGAACATAATTGCCAAGTGGTAATATGGAAATCATGATATGTCATGTGCAACATGACTGGCATGCCATGCTCATGAAACTCTCGCGGCCGTTTCGCTAGCTTGGTGTACACCAAATTTGGTATTGCCTGGCGTGACTGCATGAAGAACCTAAATGCCAAGTGGTCATACGGAATTCATGACATGTCATGTGCAACATGACTTGAATGCCACGCTCATGACACGTTCGCGGCCGTTTCGCTAGCTTGATATACACCAAATTTGGTACTGCGTGACGTGATTGTATGACGAACATAAATGACAAGCGGTAATATGGAAATCATGATATGTCATGTGCAACATGACTTGCATGCCACGCTCATGGCACGCTGACGGCCGTTTCGCCAGCTTGATGTTAACCAAATTTGGTATTGCGTGACATGACTGTATGACGAACATAAATGCCATGTGGTCATACGGAGATCATGACATGTCATGTCATGTCATGACTTGCATGCCACGCTAATGACCCGCTCGCGGCTGTTTCGCTAGCGTGATATACACCAAATTTTGTATTGCATGACATGACTGTATAATGAGCATAAATGAGAAGTGGTAATATGGAAATCAGGACATGTCATGTGCAACATGACTTGCATGCCACGCTCATGGCACGCTCGCGGCCGTTTCGCTAGCTATATATACACCAAAATTGGTATTGCGGGACGTTACTGTATAACGAACATAAGTGGCAGGTGATAACATGAAAATCTTGGCATGCATGTCATCGACATTGCCCTTTACATTCCACGCTCATGGTGAGCTTGCCTCCAGTTCGCTAGCTTGATGTAGACCAAAATTAGTATTGCGCTACGTGACTGCTCAACGAACATAAATGAGAGGTCCTAACATGTAAATCATGGCATGCATGTTATGTCCAGCACGATTTGCCCCTTGCTGGATGCTTCGCATTACATCGATTCCCACAGTGCGTGGGATCTGCCGGTTTTTTTTTCCATTACAAGGCTGGCTTTGTGACTGGCGTTGTGGTAAATTCATCAGCAGCGGCAAAAACTGCCCATGTATTTATGATGATGTGGCATACATTCTCTCCGTGGCGCAAATGGACCCTAAGGCACTACATGACTTCCTTCGGAAGCTTATTCTTGATCTCGAGGCATCTGGTTTTAGAATAATCGCAGTGATCTCAGACAATAACTTCATAAACAGAAAAGCTATGTCCTTCGCTAAACCCGCAAGTGTCAGCATTGTTTACCAGCATCCTGCTGACTCATCGCGACCCCTGTTTTTCGTGGTGGACCCAGTTCACATACTAAAGTGTATCAGGAATAACTGGCTCAATCAATGAAACATTGAAAATGCATGTACTTTCCTGAACAAAGAAGTAATGAAGCTGAACCAAAGATACTTACAGGATCTTTCAAGGTATTGTGCGAGTTGCACGACGCTGAAAAGCATGAGCTCTTGAAGTTAGCGCCAACTCTCACTTTGAAAGCGCTGAACCCCTCCAACATGGAACGGCAGGACGTTAAGCTTGCCCTAAAGGTTTTAAATGCGCAGCATTTCTTTGCGTACTGTCAGCACTTTTGCGTTTCTATCTATCTATCTATCTATCTATCTATCTATCTATCTATCCACCTACGTCTGGGTGCTCTCGTGATCACCTTTTTAACTTGGGGTATACCAAAATTTGTATGGGAGGGTAAGAGGTATTGACGAATGTCTGGCTGCTCATGACTTGAATAACGTGAAAATGCTGTCGTATACGTCGTCAAACCCTTTCCTGCATTCACGTGTGGCACATACCCGTATGCCACGGGCCGCGGTATGCGGGTATGTGCCACATGTGTTTGACAATTTATGTCTACCCAGGAACGGGGAGGACAGACATTAGTAATTTAAAAGCGAGATCGTTAAGAAAAACTGACGTCGGCAGCGTTGACACGACGAATGCAAATGATAAATATCAGGGTCCCAGTAGGAATCGAACCCGAGCAAACTGCGTGGCAATCAAGTATTCTACTACAGAGCCACGCCAGGTCTCGGAACTGCTTTTGGAAAAAACAATATGCAGGCGTAATGTTGGTGAAACGTCAATTGTGGTTCCAGTGTTGGATATCTAATTTTATAAACATTACATATGTACTGCTATGAGGCAGGCGTCATGTCGGGTTAACGTCAATAGTATGCTTAAGCGCCATCCACTGTAGTTGGTTTACGTAGCCCTATCCAGGGCTACCATCCTTGCAAGCTTGTGCTTGCAAGGATGGTACTTATTTTTTGCCTTCAATACACGTGTCTTGCGTTGGGACCGAAGCATGTTCAGTGATAGGTTAAACGTGAAGGACAGCGCTAATTTTCCGAAGCCATAAACAGCGACTCGCCAAGGGACTGCCTGCAAGCGCGACGAACGTAGACGCGTCGAAGTCAACGATCCGGCCCATCTCGCTAGCGTGACGTCACATCAGCGTTCGGAGGCTTTGATATTTTTTCTAGGTGGCTTTGGACGGACGGACGGACGGGTGGACGGACGTGAGAATGAGGCATTAAAGGCTTTCACCTTAATACCAGCTCGTGATGGTGGATGCCATGGAAAAGAAAAGAAAACAAAAGATTGGCCGCGTATCGGCGTGCTTCGCTGCAAATGTCGTCGAAAGACGATAGTCTTGTGCCGGCCGTACTACTATGTTTTGCCTTGCCTCAGACAGCACCTACTCTACGTTGAATTGGCTGCATCTAGCTGGCATTGATAAAATAGAGGAGGTGCTGCGCGAGATATGGACGCCATTGAAAAACATGAGCTAGTGCTGAACCAAGGGCATTACACCATGACCAAGGACCACTGCCAGCGGCAGCACCTTATCGTCGGCACAGGGCTTTTTCGTGCAAAGCGTCGCAGTTCGTGGACAGCGCGACATTTTCAGCGCAGCCTAAAAAAACACTAGGGTCTTTAAAATTGCGTACCAATGTATTTTCTAATAAAAGAACACACGACCTGGCACTTACATATTAATGTTGCGCCTTAGGTATGCGTAGTATTTGCTCTTTGATCGAATATGTTCACAAGTATGAACGCAAACGCCAGTTCAAGATGGCTGGGCGTTCAGAAAGTGGTTAAACTTTGGCCGAGTGGCTGAATCAGCGGACGTCGGACAGACAGCCAGACCAAAATTTTTGCTTTCAAGTACCCCAAGAAAGACTATCGTCTTTAAAAACTGGCACGGCTTCTCTCTATGTTCTCACGTGCTGGTGTCATTTAGTATTTCAGTGTTCTTAATAATACCGAACACAGCGGATATGAATCAACCTGAGAACTCTCGGAGGAGATGTGGGCGCAGACTGGGCGCGCAATTTTTCTATTAGCTTCTGGATTTGTCGGATTCCCTGCGTCTGTCTTCCCGTCGCTGGTGGTGCGTCGATGAAGACGCGGCTCGCATCACCCCGAAGACAAAGTCCTAGCGGGAGGGTGAACCAGATCGGTTGCAGTGGCTCTCTCCACATATGTGATAAACGTCTTATGATTCTGTCCAGGCGGCTACGAAAACACGAAAGAAAATAAAAGCAGAATAATTTTGTGTTTTACGAGCCAAAACCACAGTACGTTTACTAGGCACCGCGTATAGAGTGGTGACTTTGGATTAATTTTCACCTACCAGTAAGATGGTATTAACATACCATAAACCATAAGATAAAGGAACAGGATGAGTAGAGGCAAAGACCACTGACTGCTAACTACTTTAATTAGTGTTAAAAAGGCCATATATACATGGCGAGAGAAATGGAACGAAACAGAAAAATTGATAGCACTTGGTTAGCATATCATGAGGCACGTATCAAGCATACAAGCACATTTCTCTTTTATTCCGACGAGGTAATGAAATTCTTAGGTCGATAGTGCAATAAACCGTGCGCTAGCGGATTTGTTACCAACTTTTGTATAATTTGTGCTTTATTTTGCGCGTTTACTGGACTACATACCAGGGTTGGCGATGTTTCGAACAACGCAGGCAGCGGACACACAGCACTTGGTGCTGATCTGGGGAGCCAAGTACCACTTCTGGGCGGCGATGTCATACCTCTCAACTTCTTGCATGTAGGCCCATCCTGTTAGAGAATGAGAACAATCTCCAGTTACTTCTGTCTTGGACAAGCTGAGCACGAGTTATTCGAGCAAACAATGACTCAATAGACCCTTTAGAAAATTCAGCGCCACCTATTGAATGAAACCGAAAACATGTTTTTTCCGCCATGTTTTGTTCACCCACGGCGATGCGCGCAGCTGATACGAGTACGCGATAATCGCAGCAGGCAGTTCTGACTCCCTGAAATCCCCCCTTCGCGTGGTTTTCTGTGTACGGATTTGACAATGCCGAGCTTTGGCAATGCCGTCATGTCGCTGTGTTTCCTTCTGCAGCCAACGGAGCGTCAGAGATGAACACGGAAACAAGGTACGTGCGTAGCCTATTCGCGTACTGAAGTAGTGAGTGTTTACTTAAAAAATGCGCCAGGAGCATACCGTCAGACGCACGAACATGTGCTAGCTCGTGCTTACATTGGACCTAGTGTAATGGGGTATGCGATATGGCTGATAACTGCGTTCATACCGTTTAATATACTGTGCGGTTATTCGTCACCTCTTCGATAGCTGGGCCTGTACGTACGTACGGCTGGACAGCGGTGTCGCACGGTGCTCTGCTTATTGCGATTAAGCTGGATATGAATGAAATTTCTACACAGCGATTAGCTACCTTCCGCAGCTTGCGCAAAGGAGTCAACTACGATCAAGAAGTAAGATCCAGATCAGGCCCCATCGCGATCAGTCGCGACACCCTTGCTACACGATAGAAACAGTGTCGCCAGTACTTCGTGTTCTCTGGCGGAGGGACGAAAAACGTTTTGAAACTCGCGTGGAGCAGAAATGTACACCTTGCGGTGAACTTAATAATGTAAGTTGCGTAAGAGATGAACACGGAAACAAGGTCCGTGCGTTAGCCTATTCGCGTATTGAAATAGGTTTAAAAATGCGCCAGGAGCGTACCGTCAGACGCACGAACATGTGCTAGCTCGTGCTTACATTGGAGCTAGTGTAATGGGGTATGCGGTATGGCTGATAACTGCGTTCGTACCGATTACTATACTGTGCGGTTATTCGTCACCTCTTCGATAGCTGGGCCTGTGCCCTGCGAGCGAACCACTGCTTACGATGCGACGCTTCCTGAATCCACCGTCGCCCTACAACTACCACTGTTACCGGTCAGCATTGCCGGTGCAGGTAATAGCTATGAAGGGCGAGCACGCAGCGCTTCCGCTACCACTCCGCTACCACGTGCATAGCTGACAACCTGCGTAAGTGGTGACCGTAGGGCCTTATAAGCACACTAAATCAGTTAAAGAACCGATAAATTGTCGCATTTTGCCGCCACAATGTTCGTACTAGTGCGAATCGGACGTCTACTGCGCCAGGCAGAGCGTGCGGCTCGAGGGGCCAAACACGCTATGCCTGGCGCAGTAGACGTCAGCACTCCTTTGAGAAAAGCTGTCGGGAATAACCGACAAGTCCGCAAGCCACTCGAGGCTCTCGCGAGACATTGTCGACGTGCGTTGCTACTTCTTGCTGCCGCCGCCGCCCCGCCTGTAGCACCGCCGCCTCGCACGAGTGAACAAGATATGGCGGCAGAGCTCCCGACCCATGTTGCCAGACTGAATTTTCTAAAGGGTCTATTACACCATTCAATTCTCGTCAATTCTACTCTTCCCTTATTTTACCGTGAAGAGCCCATGAAATAGTTCAGTTCCTCCACACAGTTTTTGTAGCTCGTTAATTCCAGATTTGCATACTTGCGTCATCGGAGACATACGTGATGGACAACGCCGGAAGAAGATTTTGAATGTTCAGAGCCTAACCAGAGACCTAGAAAATATTATTGATACAATTTGTGAAGGATGCCTGCAGGTGACTGTGCTTCGAAAGCACGAATGCAAGAATGACACATACATGAAGCCGCGAAGCGAGCAACTAACCCAGAGGGTTTATTCGCACTGAAGTATATAAACTGGAAAGCAGAGGCGCCAACTTGTAGCTCATGCATGCACTACATCCACCTTTCTTTATGAAACACCGCACACGTAGCATAGCACATCAGAAGTCCAGTCTTTTATGCCTCCAGATCACTTGTTCCAAACCATGACACACGAATAGGTGAATCGAATGACTGTGAACGTGATGAAGTCAAAGAAGTCGAGGTGGAAGTAGCTACCTCTGACTTTTGCATGAGTCTCGCTGTTGGATGGTAGTGTATCTAGTTCTCCACCGATGACAAATTTGATAGTATTCTCGGACACTGGCTCGTTGCATACCATACTCTCGGACCCTGGGTCATTGCAGACTGGGACAAGGTGTAGCAGATTACGTTGCAGAACTCTCTTCGGGGTCTGTGCTACATACGACCGGGGATATTGAGCTGGTCCAAGAAAGGGCACATGAATATTTATGACACGCACCCAGACCTGCCCATCAGTTTAAAGTGGCCTTTGCGTCTTAGCTGCATGTCTCGTTTTGAAGTCCCGTTCCTGCTTTCTCCAATTACGTCAGAGTAAAAAGACGAGAGGACGGCCAACCTGACTGGAGGTGCGGTGGTGAATTAGCAACTCTGGTTTGCAGGCGTCTCCCCATCAGAAGCTGCGAGGGCTTACTCCGATGGCACCAGCAGTGTCCCTGCTGTGAAGCAGTGCCAATAAAGGATCGTTAGCCTTGTGCACGTAGTCTTTTACGGTCAACACCATCCTCTTCACCTCGTCATGGGACTGCGGCAAACGAGGACTACTGGTGACATGGCTGAGCCCCCCACAGCTGTGCAAACGTACGTAAGTCATTACACGACAGTTGTCGACCGCTGACACATCAGACCACGCTGAAGATTCCGTGTCGTGCAAAGACACTCTTGATGGCCTAAATGACGGCCGGTACGGTAAAACTCAGAATGAGAATGATTACTTTGCAAAAGCATGACCTACAACTGTAGTCAGCCAGCAACACATAACTTAACCTTTAAGTTGGAAAATGTTCTACTACAATTTCCTTCCCGGGAAAACCTGGTATTTGAGAAGACGTACATTGACTGCGCGTTGGACTCGCGTTTCTGCCCTCGTGGCACAGTTAGAGAGCAGCGTCTCTATGTGGCTGACTCCAGGCAACCACAAGGAGTCTCGAGCAACGGCATGGCAACGGTTAGTACCTTAATGCCCGTCATGAATGAGGTGTATTATGCAACGCTGAAGAGCCAAATGCACTACAATGCGAACTTCCTTCAGAAGTAGCCCCTCGTAGACATTGAGTTCGCCAACGATGCTTCCACTACTTCTTAACGTGAAGCGGCAGCGTTGACTGCCTGGCCCAGCCTTTGGTGCAGTATTCGATCACAAGGTTGCATTTACCATCATTGGCTTGGGCATGGCGGAGTTGATCTTGACGTGTGGTGACTAAATGCGCGAACGAGCGAACAACTTCTCCGACAAAAAGATTGACATGATCAGCATGCTTTAGCAGTGGACTACTTACCCGTGCATGTGAGAGCATGTCAGCAGTGGCTAACAACTTGGCGAGTACATGCAGCATCTGGTACTGGAAGCGCATCAGCTTCAGTCTGAACCAATGAATAGGTGGAGGCAGCAAGTCGACATCCATGGTCCCCATGAGCGCAAGCTGTGGCTGATGATCCGTCTTAAGGAATAAATTCAAAACGTGGATATACTCTTCAAAACGAAGCATGGTCAAGCTCGGAGCCGGAGCGTCCGTCTAAGTCTGACTGTGCCGACCTTTGGTGGGTGTGAGTGGTTGCGACGCAAAGAAAACTAGTCAACACTCACCGGAAGGTTCCTCTTAAAGTAGGATGGCAACAAGACCAAATGCGCTGACACCAGGTCATGTTGTACCGAGCAACGCAAAGGTCAGAGCGAACCAGTTCTTTGAATATCAAAAAGGTTGACCCTTCAGCATGGTCCAAGTCCATTTAGACTCCATCAGGAATAAAGCTTGGATCGGTGCTGCAAACTCTGATATGCGAGGCAGAAAGCGTCTAATGTGATTAGCGAGGCCCAGGAGGCGGCGGACACTGATTTGCTCAGCTTGCCCAATGATAGGGGTAATTTCGTTCTCATGACGACCCAAAATGACAGTCCTGTAGAACGTTTCTCTCGGTGATATCTCTTGGTGATATTTCTCAGTGAATACTCGGGTTGATATCTCCGTGACATGCTCACTGTGATATCTACATTTGCAAGCCATCCATTTTGTTGTCAACCAAATAGTTAGGTTAGACGCTGAGAATCTGGTATTCAGAGGTTATGAAATGTGTTGCTGTTGAAACATTTGAATTCCTCGCCAATGTTTCATGTTACCGCCACGTTATCCGCGTCCACTGTTGCGTTTGTGGTATACATAGAGTGGTCGGGTCTGAAAAAATAAAGCTTGTTGTTACTAGTTGCGCAACGCGTGTGTCGTCTCTGTGTCCTTGTGTCGAGTTCACGCTGCAACCAGTCTCTTCTAAACTGCCTCCGTTGTAATGAATAAAATGCAGGCTTCCCGCAGAGCGTTCGCCAATACGGAAGAAAGAAAATACGTGCATGCTACTGTATACATTATTTGAGGGGCCGTCAGGAGCAGTTTTTCTCTATACATTTCAATAAGATCAAGGGAGGACAAGTGTGGGAAGCACAATAATATTATTGCTGATTCTCGCGTTTCTTTTTCATAGAGAGAATCCTACGGGCTGTTGACAAGTCTTACCATCATAGCCAGCTATGGCGTAGATGCAGCCTTCCAGGAGGACGGCCGCGAACTTACTCTTGGCGTAGGACATGCTGGGTAAAATGGTGTACCGATCTCTCCTCACGTCGTACTGGGTCACTGAAAGGAGCGAATAAAAAAATCTGAAT
Organism: Rhipicephalus appendiculatus; assembly: GCA_030522465.1. NCBI lineage: Eukaryota > Metazoa > Arthropoda > Arachnida > Ixodida > Ixodidae > Rhipicephalus > Rhipicephalus appendiculatus. Next base: position 42,925 of record JALIZH010012201.1, read on the forward strand.
GAAATGCGTGAACGAAATGCTCGACTGTGCAACGCAGAATTATGGAATCGTGCAGAGGCACATTTTCTTTTCACTACACTCTGCTGATGCTTCCTGCGTTACGTCTCATGCAAACGTGGAAATTTAAGGGGCTCCTTTTGCCAATATCTGTTAATTTTCATTAATATTGTGTTTTATGCAACAGTGACTTTCAAAGGAAAGCCAGCTGTAGCCATAATCTTGCAAATAGCCTTCTAGGCGTAGCCCTGCACTTGCAGTTAATTAAGATATTAACGCGAGATACGCCGCTAAGAGGTGGAATCATCAAGGTAAATTAAGTTTGGGTGCGCGGCGATGACGTCTGGCATAGGCGTGCGTGCACAGAGATAAGAACTACTGAGTGATCTCGGGCGTGGGGTATGCCCCGCAGACCGCATGATGTCCTGCACCCCACACCACCTCCAGTTAATATCGCTGAGTATTGCTAGGAAATTGTTATGGTTCTTTGTATGCATTAGTTGCGTAGGATATGGAAGCCTTAGCTAAGTAAGCAGACTGTTACTGTTCAAATTACACTGCGCTACAAGTGACTGATAATTATTGCCAGTTAGGTTGTCCTGACGTGAAGTCAAATATACGTACTTGTGCGAGTCTTCTTTATAGTTGAGAGGTAACGCGAAAACTCATTAGGGACCTTTTTGCAGTATCCGAGAGTTAAAATAAAATCTACTCTGGCATCAGAGACGCGTGTTTGCAGTTAGTAACGAGCGAAAGGAAGGCGTACTATAGGCAACGCGGCCGGTGATGTTGGATCCGCCAATGATGTAGATCATGTCGCCGTGGGCAACCAACTGGTGGTTAGCGCTCTCCCAAGGCATGTGCTTTACTACGGTCCACACGTTCGTTGATGGATCGTAACACTCCACAGTGTCTGAGTACATTATACCTGTGAAGCCGCCAGCGCTGCGAGAGAGCATGTCATAGTAATCATCATCAACATCACATCAAAAGTGCGTATGCAGTGGAAACAGTGACCCTGAGGTATTAGCTATACCCCACTGTGTATGACCTCATAAGGAGATCGAGGGCCCGTCGTGGTATCTTAGTAGCTGAGGGATTATGTTGTTAGGTTCGTTTTGCTGAGTGCGTTTGTTCGAATCCAGGCAACGACAACCGCGTTGGGAAGCTGGTCGATTGCGAAAAGACCTCTGCACTTATAACACTTTAAACTAAGGTGCCCGCGATGGAACCCCAGGTGAGCAAAAATTAATAGGGCGCCCCCCAACTATGAATTTTATGAAGACTGAATACCTACTAAGAACAAGCGTAAGCAATAAACGACACTTCGAAGGACACAATATTAGTATGGGAATGAAAGAAATTCAATGAACATGAAAAAAATATTGACTGTCAACATCTTTGAATGCATGTAATGAACAAATTGTGTATGCCAATCGATCAACTCAATTTAGGCAGCCGGTCTTACCTGCCACATGCACGATTTTAATATAAAGCATGCTGTTCTGCTGGGTGCCGGGTAAAATTTAGGAACTGGAGGTTGTTAACTTGCACCTCAATATAAGTGCACGAGCGTATGTACTTTAAACCCAGATAAATGCGGCCGCTGTGTCCAGAGAAGCTGTTACTATGTTGGGTCTGTCACACTAAAAATTGCTATAGTGAATTTATATGTTATCATTGTTGAATATATCAAGCGGATAAAGAGAATACACTTAATTATTCTGGTGTTTCTGTTGCGCATGACGCATATTATCCCGTGAACGGCGGTGATAGGCAGTGATGCCAATTTAGCGGATTTTCCGCTAAATCTAGCGGATTTTATTTGATTGTGACGGGAAAAAAATTTGTCTAGCGGCTAGCGGATTTCTTGACGGGCCATTTTCACACATAGCGGATTTCTGGCGGATGCGTCACGCAATGCACTGATTCAAAATCGTCGGAAGAATTGCCGAGAAACTTAATATACCTAATCAGCGAAACGTACTACTGGTTGGCAAGATCCCCTGCCCGGTAAATTGCATACAAGAAGTTCCACGTTCTGATGTATTGCGGCGATGAACCACTGAAAATTTTGCAAAAGTGCAACACGCGGTGGCTATCCCTCGTCGAAATAGCTGTTTCAAGGATCATAAACCAGCGGGCCGAATTGAAGATGCATTTGGAGATGGCGAGGCGCCCTGAAAAGTGCTACGCGGCAGAAGTGCTGTACGGTATGTACCAGAATCAGATCAATCTGGGGTGCTTTCTTTTTCTGAGACCGATTCTGACAGATGTTCAGAGGTTAACAAGGCATTCGAGGTGATAAATGATCAAACAAAGCTGCCGAAAGACCTCATTACTTTGCTTTCAAGCTTGCTTCATAAAATCTTGATTCCGATAGAGAAGGTGGACGTTCAGATGTCCAGACGTGAGGACCACTTTAACCCCAAGCCATATCTGGGCTACTTCTTTGAGACGTACATTGACAGCATGAAGGCTGAGAAGACCGACGGGTTCTCTCTCGCAGATGAAGCTGCGATGCGAGAAAGATGCATAAAGTTTATTACCACGCTAGTTGATCAAATTAGGTAGCGACTTCTCTTCATCACAGTTCTCCAGAAGACATCTTTTTTGGTGGTTGAAAACACTTTTTGCGTCATGAAGGAGCAATTGATTCATCTGCTGGAGTCAATGACAGTGCCTCCGGAATCAATCGCAACGTTGAAAACTAGTGGAGAAAAATCGCCCTGCTGCGCTGTGAAACATTGCACTTATGCTGCACCAACTAGCCCAACGCCCAACATTAGTGAACAATTGTAACTTTTTCGCTTCATCTATGATGAGGTTGACGACAGCCGTAGCACTGAAGCCTCTAGCATTCTAGTTACACTCTTTGAAAGACACTTTTATATGTTAGTTCAGCTCTCACAGTTTTGGGGAGCCTTTAAGAATGATAAATGCTTTTATCATTAGAAATTTCACTGTTTCTTTTTAATAAAATCAGTCTTAGCGGGAAATTCAGCGGATACGTTTTAGAATCTAGCGGAATCTGGCGGATTTCTTATTGCTTTCTAGCGGATTTCTCGCGCCCATTGATGGCAGCACTGGTGATAGGGGATCTGAAAATGAAATCCTGTACTACATAAGAATCACCGTTCTTGCGAAAGTGCACATATGTCATGATGTTCGTTTCTTACGGAAGTGCTTGTGTTCTGAGACAAACTGTTCACGTAATTCTTCGATATCAGGGAAATGATACTCTATAAGGCTTAGTTTATCGCCATGTCAATTTTTTTTCGGTGCTAAAAAAAAACCGCTACATTAGTCGGGTCAGACGGTTCGCAGAAAATTATTGTCCTAGGTGTCTTGTGTCCGCCTACGCGGTCGACCAGCTATGGCCTGCCTGCAAACGGTCGTGGGCATCCCTTCTTTATAGAGCTTCGCTTCACAAATGTTGCAAGGATCTACGGGACTCCATAGGAAATGGAAGGCTCGACCACTCACATGTAGACGCGCCCGCAAGCCGCCGCGGCGCTGGCGCTGGCGTGCTCGTAGTTTGTATCGGCAACGTTGGTCCATTCATTATCCTCCACGCAGTACCGCTCCACTGTTTTGGGACGCCCGATGCCGTCGTGGCCGCCCATGACATAGATGTATCCCTGCGACGCACGACGCCGTTGTGTTAGATGACAGCTGCCAATATTGCGAGGATTTGGGAACAGGTGCACGCGGCGACATCACAGGGTGCTTCCGTACACCTGACCGCCACTGCATGGGAACTAATCGAACCAAATTAAAGGAGATCAACGAAGCTCTTGATTAAACAGAGGAGTGTATCACATTCAGCCGCGAATTACGATGCACTGTCCACAATTGTGTCAAATTCACAGAACATCATTTCAAGAACTCCACACCCCATTCCAAGAAAGAAAATGAAGTGATGTGTTCTTTTTTGTGAGTTTCCGTAAATCGTTGTAATTAGCATGCAACTAATAATTTATCTATTCTGCTGTCAGTCATCTTCCATTTTAACATAAAGAGGATAAAATTACGGGTTCTAAATGTCTGCACAATTTGTTTTTGGTTGTATTCATCTCGAGAAAACAAATGCGATGCCTTTGACGTTGGTTCTGCAACGTGGAATGTCAAACGGCCCGTCGAACATCGTAGTTGTTTTACCAGTGCGATCGCATGCAGTCATATGCAGCACACTGATGTTAATTCATGACGTACCAACTATGTCGAATGTTCATTTCATCCAATGGGGTCTCTTTTGGCCACAAATTGTGGCCAAAAATTGGGGGACACTTAATGTTCGCATCTAAGAGTTGAACGCGATAGCGATATCCTGTCGCGAGTGCCTACTTCAACCACTTAGTGCATTACTTGCTATGCACCCACTACGTAATAATAATAATAATAATAATAATATCTGGGGTTTTACGTCCCAAAACGACGATATGATTATGAGAGACGCCGTAGTGGAGGGCCCCGGAAATTTTGACCATCTGGTGTTCTTTAGCGTGCACTGACATCGCACAGTACACGGGCCTCAACCATTTCGCCTCCATCGAAATGCGACCGCCGCTGCCGGGATCGAACCCGCGACCTTCGGGTCAGCAGCCGAGCACCTTAGCCACTGCTCCACCGCGGCGGACACACACACCCACTACGTGGTAAGGGAATACGCGCGGTAAGGTGTGTGCCGTTTGTAATGGGTGGCCGGAATATGTGACTATCTTTATGATAGTCACATATTCTGACGCCCGATGGCAATGTAGGCTTGTACCACGCAATATTCCTGGGATATTACACGTTCTATTGCGACGCCTATATAAAGGATGCTTGCGTTTGCGAAGCATGAAAGTTATTTTCACTGCATTTCCAAGCAGCAGCGTGGCTGTGTAGTAGAACAGCTGCTTGCGGCGCAGACGGCCCGTGTTCGACCCTCACTCGGACCCGGAAATTTTTATTATTTATTTTATTTGCATCTTACTCGATTTTTCCCTCACGGACAAGATGATGATTTTTCGCTGACAACCAACGACGCCGACGACGCAATTTCTGCGAAACGAGCTCTTTAACGCTATCCCGTTAAAACAGAGCAAATTGTAATGAAGGCAAACCGCGCGAGAAACGATGTGTCATCCTAGCAGAATATGCCGACCGATGGTGCTACGTGCGTCTCCATTGTTGCATGAGTGGGCACGCTGGGTACAGCGACTCTACGCTAGCAAAACCATTGTACTACAATCGCTTCATAGATGACATCTTCCTCGTATGGAAATAAAAAAAATGGCAGGAGGGGGAAGATGGAAGCTTGCGATGAAAATCGGCTTCACATTTGTCCGCCCACTGTGCCGCTTGTGGCTGCTCACCGGAGTTCTGCCGCACGACCACTGTTTTTGACCACAATGACGCCCGTATTAGAGAGATAGCTGAAGCTTTTGCTATCAGCAAAAATGGTGACACGTGTGTCAGTACGCCATCGATTGCGTTGCTTGATTGCGAGGTGGCTTACTTGGAAAATACTTAAATTTTGCTGAATGCCTGCAATTCTCTTGTAATGTGCTTCGGGTGCGCGCGCATTTCTGTTTTTCCCTTCCTTTTTCTTTGGGCTTGAATAAAGCATTTAGTTGTCAGTCAGCGCTCGTGTCGTGCAGTCTCTCCTCTGCGTCTTGTTTTTTGCGCTTTTCAATATGTAACGAAGAACAATGTACATGCTGTGGGGGAACTAAGGAAACGATGGAATATGTACTGATTGAATGCGGCGATATCCACCCAGATATACTTGTGGGCACAAGTCTACATGAAGCCTTGGGTTTTAGGGACAACAATGGAAAGCTGAACACGTCCGCGATAGAAATAAGAAATAGACGGTTAGAGGATTGGTGGCAGAAAAGTAGAGATAAAGGACAAAAATGAAGAATGGGGAAAAATAAGGTCATTCTGCCTTAAGAGGCAGAGAGATGGACCGTGAATTAATATTTTTCTTTGCTATAATAGCAGAGATTTAATCAATGTAGATAAGGCATTAGGCCAACATAAAAAGAAAGTTTTTTTTTTTTCAAGCCTGGTGGCAGACATGTCACCGCCCCGTTATAAAGGGGACGCTCATAGAATCCATCCATCCGTGCTCACATCGCGCTCCGCTTTTTGCAACGCTTTCATGCGCAAATTTCACCCAAGGCCACCTAAGAAGTACATCTTCTTTTTCGTGAAGTTGCGAGGATTCGAAGGACACCAAAATCTCGGACCTGGACCCACTTCACGAGGAACTATCAACATTCGAAGAAACGAGGGGCACAGACGCAGCTCACCGTAACACCGGCTTCGGTCGGCGGCGCGGGGACGCTCACACGTGTGGGGTGAGCGACGAGTGTGTGTGCTGGGACTGGTCCACAACCATACCACGGACTTTTTGGTCATTCTCTGACCCAGTCAGAAGCCCAAGGTGAGCGACATTTAACCTCGCGAAGCGGAAAACGGAGGACGGCCCATTGCCCTGTTTCTGCTGAGCATGCATAAGGACGCCTAACAATTCTTCGCCTATACCTCGCGACAACTTTCTGTGGCAGCACAGCCAAAGCTACGAAGCCGAATCACGCACTTTTTTACTGCGCGTCTGCATGTAGTCCGCGAACGCTAACTTTTATATACTTTGTAGCATAAAAGGAAACATAAAAACAAAAGATGTAGTTATTATGTTCTAGATCGTTCGCATTGTTATGAAGAAAGCTTATTCCATGCGGGAGTTTCGTTTTTTTGCTGTTTCTAGTTTTTCTGGTATTCTGGTGTCATTTCACCTTTTTCCTGCTCCATAAACAACGATGGCGTCGTTCGGTTACAGCAAGTTGACATCGTGGCTTGTGAGCTAGGATGAGTGCGCGTTCGCTAGGTGGTCTGTATTCATCAAGCAGAAGGAAAAAGACATCTGTGCGTCGTGAAATATTTTGTTACTAGCATATGATATCACGGAGAAAGAAGTTGTGTGTGAGTGATACCGTCAGCTCAAGTGGGTCTTTCATCGCGATAGCCACCTTGAAAGGGACACCGGCGACCTGTCAGTCTTCAGCAAGACCAGCTGCTTGAAAGCAAAATTGAGATTGGAAACTGTACGTAAATACAATGACCCTTTTCATAAATTGCGTTCCATACGTGGTCGGTATTTCGGTTGCCGCTGATATTGCTGATACAATAACGCTAAAGGTCGCGTACTTTAGCACTGTACCCGTCGGCGTCTACGGCGGGAGTGGTTCCTGGCGCTTTGCGATGACAGCGATTTCGGAGGATAAAATCACCACTGAAAAGCTTCGCCTGGGCAACAGGCGCGTTTATGTCTATTTATGCGGCTAACTGCCAAAACAGCGTTCTTCACCGAGTAAAGCGTGTGTTTCACCCGCTTGGATTTACCACGGCCGTGGATTTACGAACGTGAGACGCCCGCCTGTGACCAGTCGTGGCAAAGATATCTGCGACCCATCGATGACTTCGCTTCCACAAACAAAATAACGTGAGCGTCTCCAGAAAGTTGTTGCGTCTCCAAAAGAAGGAAAACGACGATACCGACCCTGTATTCACCGAAATTTAGGACATGGTTTCTTGCCATTGCGTTGAATTTCCTATCACACAGTTCCTGCTCGGCCGTGCGCCTCCCCCCCCCCCCCCCTTTTTTTTTAAAATAAATTTGACCGCTTCAATAACGCTGCTTCCTGTGTTCCTTAGCAATAAAGAATATTTTATTGCTTTGAAAAAAAAATGCTAGCAAGCAAATGCAAGCATTACTGTATGCTGCTCACTTTACACGCGGGCTTGAACCGCTGGCAGATTACCTATGCTCGAATTCGCAGAACACAGCAATGACTCCACGTATTTTTCCTTCACTGCTGCGTGCATAAGTATCTCAAGGCTTGATCATAGCTTTCGATTAAAGCTACATACAACCGATCTTTTAATACACTATTTCAAATAACACCATAAACCTTGGATGTTCGTGCGAAAATGCACTTGTTGGATACGCTTGCGAAACCGAAACCGAAATCGCCCGCAAACGGACTACTTGACGTAGTAACATATGTGCAGAAGCTCCGCCCACGTAGCTTTGGCTGTGCTGCCACAGAAAGTTGTCGCGGGGTATAGATGGAAGTCGACGAAGTCCCTCCCGGCCCATCTCGGGCGTCGGAGAATCATGAAAACGACGCGAGTAGCGTCTCGCCAAAGGTGGGATCAAGTAACGAAGCGCGGGCGTCCAGCGACGCGTCTCTCGATACCGAGAAAGACGGTGACGCGGGTCTCTCTCGTACTTGGACGGAGGACGGCTGGCACACCGTCCTTTCACGCAGAAGAAAAAAGAACAGTAAAAAAAGCCAGAAAGAGACCGATAAGGGACTGGAGAAGAACAATGAAGAGCCACCGGGCATCCCGCCCGTCGACGCAGCAGGGGAGTGTCAAGCCAAGCGGGATTTCCAGCGTAGAAAACGCCGAGGCCCGACGCCCCTCCCAAAGGAAGACATAAAGGTTATCCCGAGACCACACAAGGGCCTCACAGTAAAAAAATCTACCCGGATCGGAGCTCTCTATGGCAGTAATAGAGGCCTGCCGGAACAGTTTTGGAGGAGACAGCTTTTTACTGCGGGTCCATCGGGGATCGAACATCGTAATCTTGTCCACGCCACATGAAGAAGTGGCGGGCAGGCTGAGAGAGACCAGCCAATTAAAAATCAGAGGACAGGTCCACCCCTTCAACGCGTACGTGGCCGACCCAGAGGACGTCCTGCGAGGCATCGTTCACGGACTACCACCCGGAACCACCCAGGCCGACCTCATGGCAAACCTACGAATACGGACACAAGGGGTGAAGATAGAGCGAGTCAGGATGCTGGGCTTTTCGAAGTCAGCAATAATAACTTTCACGGGCAACGTGCTCCCGAGGTGCGTCTATTTCATTAGTGCAGAGGCGATCTGTTACCCATACAAGCCTACCGTACAGGTTTGCAAGATCTGTCGGTCAACTGGACACCGAACCGATGTGTGCCCGACCCCAAATGCCAACGTGTGCTCGAAGTATGGGACGTCTGATCCTACTCAGGGACACGAATGTGCCCTGAACTGCGCCATATGCGGTGAGGAGCACGCGACAGGGGACAAATCGTGCAGAAAAAAACTGAAGAATGTGGCTCCCCGAATATCACGAGTGAAGATGCCTCGAAGAAAAGCAGAATGGACCTACGCGGAGATGGAATTCCCCCAACTTGAGCAACAGCAGCAGAAACCTCCTCACTGGTTCAGCTCGGACCGAGAGGAAGCGGCGCAACAGAAGCGGCAGAGATCCAGATCCAGATCACGATCAAGATCGAAATCAACATCGAAGACCCAGCAACAACCCAACAACATCAGCAAGCCTGCGGAGGCCCCTGGCAAACCAAACTTGAAGAAAACACCCAGTAGCTGCTGCGAAACAAGCTCCGCCCATGCCGGGAAAAAGAGCAAGAAGCAGCAGCCGCTGGCCTTACTACGGAGGACCAACTAGCCAACCAACCAAACAAGGTGAGCTGGGCGAGTCCAGTGTCTCCCATTGCTCCAATAACTGATAGCCATCAGTATAGGAAAATTATAGAGGAGAACAAAAGATTAACACAAGAAATTAAGCAGCTTACAAATCAAATGGCTGCGGAACGCAAAGAGTATAAACTGGCAATCTCATCATTGGAAACCAAATTAGAAAATGCAATTAAGAAATTACAAAACTCAGGGTCGGAAGGCAACCCGAAAGACGGCAAGAAAGAGGCGCGCGAGCGTCTAGCCGACATGGAGGAAAGCGCAGGAACGAGCGAGGAAACGATAGGCGAAGACACGTTCACTGCCCAATCGCTAGGCAGCGAACTACTAAAGCAAGTGCAGACCCAGGTTCAAGAAAACAAGGAAAGCATAGCTAATTTCAATAAACTTCTAGCCGATTTCATGGCAGAAATGAAAATGTTCGTCGGAGAAGAACAGAAAATTCAAAGGAAGTATGTCAACGAAGCCGTAGTGGTTTAATAAGGAAATGACGCTTATTTCTGCAGCCCAATAAGGAGCACGGCGCAGCGTCAGGGGAAGGGGAAGTGGAAAATAAAGAAGATAGTAGAAAAAAAAACAGACAGGGTCTCGTCCATTCATGGGGGAGGCCGATGGTGAAGGGAGGCCGGCAAGTACTGGGCGCTCAGCGGAAGGTGGTGATCCCGTTCTCCTCCACAAACTCCAAGAGGCTTTGGAGAGCCCGGAGTTTGGGAGGCGATGGGACAGCAGTTCGTCTGCGGTCGTCGCAGGGAGTCCCTGTTGTCGGTAGGTGGTGGTAAGCTTGGAGCGTTCCTGCGCCAGCCCTGGGCAACCACAGAGAAGGTGCTCAAGGGTCTCGGGGTCGCCACAACGTTCGCAGGCCGGTGAGGGGGAGCGTCCCTTGGAGAACAAGCGCGCCGCTGTCCACACACAACCAGCGGCGCGCTTGTTCTCCAAGGGACGCTCCCCCTCACCGGCCTGCGAACGTTGTGGCAGGCTTGCAGAGGGCACTAAACAAACACTCCCCTCTCCACTCCAATTAGTGACAAACCATCCAAAGCGGGCCGCGACAGCGCGGAAGCGACCATGCAGCATGGCGAAAAATAATATGAAAAGTGCAGAGAAATTAGAGATTTGGCAGTGGAACTGTCGCACTTTTCACAAGCGCGCCGGAGCACTCCAAAATTACATCAACTCGGTACCGATTCAGCCAGACGTGATATGCCTGCAGGAGGTTGGACCCAAGATGGTCAAACTGCAGGGATATTATTGTTTACAAGATCCAAATTGTCCCCGCGTAGCCTCGCTGGTTAGCAAAAGTATTGCAGCAAAGGTGGAACATATAGAAAATTTGCAGATAAATCATCAAATAATCACCCTCCTTCCTCTGAAGAGAGGCAGCGCGAAAACCGTGATATTAAATTTATACAGTCCTCCTAAAGATAAAAACGAGGACTTCGTTGAACTTCTTACAGGTGTAGTCAGCATTGCAGGGGCGAGAGATAGACTTGTGGTATTGGGCGACTTTAACGCACCCGGCACCGCTTGGGGTTATTCAAGAGATTCCCCCAAGGGAACGCGTCTCGAACACACCTTATCCAAACTAGGGTTGAGCTTAATTACTCTGTCCACCACTCCTACGAGGCTGGGTAACAGCGTAAGTCGAGACACGTTCCCAGATCTCACATTCAGACGTAATAATAAAGACGCTAGCTGGACAAACCTGGAAGAGAACCTTGGCAGTGATCACTACATAATCAGCATTTCCCTCTCAACTCCAAAACTACGCAGGGTTATAGGAGATGTGGGGATCACTGACTGGGAAAGGTACCGACGACGCGATCCCCCACCCGACTCCGTACCGGAATCGATTGGGAAATGGGCAGAATACATAATTTCAGTGCACAAACAAACTTCTAAACGCATCGCCAGAACAGCAGAGAAGCCAGTAGTGGACAGGCACCTGCTCCACCTGTGGGAGAGCAGGCGCCGTTTACTAAAAAGGTGGAAAAACCAGCGACTCAACAGGAACCTTCTCCGCAGAATCGCTGCTTTAGTAGAGGAGGCGAATCAATACGCTAGCAAAATTGCAACTGAGGGATGGATCCAGTTCTGCAGCTCGCTACAGGACACTCTGAGCATTGCGAAAACTTGGACCATCCTAAGGAACATGCTCAACCCGGACAAATCAAAATCGGCGACGAGCAGAACACTACAAAGAATCACGCGCGAGTTCCCGGGTACGGATGAGGAATTAATACAAGCACTTAAGGACAGATACATAGGAGAGAATACCGATAGCTCCAGTATTCAAATGAACTACACGGGTGCAAAAAACGAGAAACTCGACGCCCCAATCACGCCCCAATCGGCCGCCCAGGCAGCCAAGAGAAATACTGCCCCTGGTGCAGATCAAATTACAAATGCAACGATACGGAACCTCAGCGGTAAGGTCATAGAGGCATTGACAAACCAGTTTAGTGACAACTATTGGCTCAAAGGAAGGATACCTGATGAATGGAAAGTAGCCAAAATTATTACAACACCGAAACCCGGGAAGAAGCCATCCCTGCAGGCACTCAGACCCATTTCTTTGACGTCATGCATGGGGAAGCTTTTTAAACGGGTTATTCACAATCGGCTCCAAAAATTCATAGAGGACAACGGCCTTTTCCCTGCCACTATGCTGGGTTTCCGCAGCGGCCTTTCCACACAAGACGCGTTCCTCTTATTACAAGAGGAAGTTCTGAGCTCCATACCCAAGGGAGGAGAACATCTAATACTCGCCCTTGATCTAAAAGGAGCATTTGACAATATCTCGCATACGGCCATCCTATCAGAATTAAACAACATCGGGTGTGGGGTAAACACCTACAATTACATAAAGGCTTTCCTGACAGCAAGGCGCGCTACAATAAGCGTGGCGCAAGTCACGTCAGGACCTTTTCAGGTGCCAAACAAAGGTACCCCTCAAGGAGTCATCATCTCTCCCCTGCTCTTTAATATCGCCATGAGAGGACTTACGCGAGCCCTGGATGATGTACCGCAGTTGAGATACACCCTATATGCGGATGATATCACCCTAGGGCAACGGTGGATCTCTGGCTAGCAAAGAGCAGACACTTCAACAAGCTGCAACAGCAGTTGAAAATTTTGCCAAGGCCAGGGGGCTTAGCTGTGCTCCAGACAAATCTGAAATTATCAGAGTACATGGAAAAAGATACAAAAGTAATGGAAACATCGATATACACATTGAAGGCGTCAAAATTCATTAGGTAACCGTCGCACGAATTCTGGGTTACTGGGTTCAGAGTAATGGCAGAGCAAACCACACAATAAACCTATTAAAATCAGCTACGAAACAAGTTGCGCGAATGATACAGCGAATAACATACCACAAAAAGGGAATGGGGAAAGGAGACACAATTAGATTAGTACAGGCACTCGTACTGAGTAAGATAACGTACAGTCTACCTTTCCACGCGCTAAATAAATCTGAAGAAGAGAACATCGAGTCTATAATCAGGGGTGCCTACAAAGTGGCCCTAGGGCTACCGGTAAGCACACCTACTCAAAAGTTATTAGAAATGAGTATATATAACACATACCCTGAGCTAAAGACAGCGGTACTGATCGCGCAGAGAAATCGTCTAAGTCAGATGAAAGCGGGAAGAGAGATACTCGCTAGGGTGGGCTTCCCACCGTACCCCCCAGAACCTGGACGAGGTTCTTGTAGAAATCCCGGATCACGTCCGCAGCAAGATCTCGATCGCTCCCCTGCCCAAGAACATGGACGTCAAAACAAACAAAAAGCGCAGAGAGGAGAGAGTGCGATGGCTCCGAAAAACATTAAAAAACAAAACAAATATTTTTATGTGGCCGCATCCAGGTATAATTTTAAACGGTCCGCTGCAACGGTAATTAGCAGCGACAACAGCATGGTGACATGTGCATCGCTGTACACGTCCTCGATCGCCAAGGCGGAATGCTTTGCCATTGCCCTTGCGATCAAAGGGCAAGAACGGAGCGAGGAACCACAGACGATTATCATCTCCGACTCGCAGGAAGCGTGCCGTTTCTTTTTCAAAGGCCGCCTCCCAATAACTATAAGTAAATTCCTTGGCGAGACATTGACAAACAAATACAGGCTGATCTGGTGTCCAGGACACACAGGCCTGGAGGGAAATGAGAGGGCCGACGCTCTTGCTCGAGGGCTCACGAACCGAGCAGAGCCTCGTCCGCACTTTCAATCCTTCCAAACACTCCAAGAGGAAACTAGCGAGGAGGACAACGACCCATTCAGAATGGCCCCTCGCGAAATTCTTGCTCACCAGCGAGGCGCGCGAAAAAAATACAGCACCCCCCCACAAATCATTAGAAGGGGAGGACGCGATTGACCTCCGCAGGATTCAAACGGGGGTCTTTCCCAACCTGCAAAGATTACATAAAATTTTTCCTACGCGTTATGGGCACGCCTGTCCGTGGTGTAGCGGCTCGCCATCGCTATATCACATATCGTGGGGATGCCTAAACCGACCACCAAATTTAGATACCTTTTTAGGTCAATACAGGCTCTCTAATACTTTCGAGCAATGGGAGGCACAGCTCGCCAGCTCTGACCCAGAGGTACAACGTGCGCTCCTGGGTCACGTCAGGCAGGCGGCAGTAGCCAGTGGAGCCCTGGACTTTGGGCCCCACCCATCGAGCTCATGACCCCTTGTCCCAAACCCTTAATAAAGTTCTTCTTCTTACCAGTATTGGATAATACTTACGAAGGATATTATTTGTTTGATAGCGCACTTGAGCGTTTGGTTATAAATGCTGGTGGTTGGTTAGGTTAGCTAGTGCTAGCTAGTGTTGTTTTCCTATCTAGTTTGCATGCTTCGTTACAGATCTTGCTTAGGGCTTCCTGGGGGTAATTTCCTTTAATGTTTCCTTTAGGTTGCTTAAGTGGTGAACGCATTCACCGTCATCGCTACAGATCCTTCTTGTACGCCTCGCCTGTCCGACAAAAATCCATTGTTTGCAGTGTCGCGGGTGATGACTAGAGTAATCTAGGTATTGTTGGCTGTCTGTTGGTTTTCTGTAAAGCAGCGTCTTTAATTTTCCTGCTTCGAAAGATACTGTCGTGTCTAGGAAGTTAATGTCATTGGGAGAATGGTGCATGGTAAATTTAATACTAAAGTGAAACTTATTACAATGATCAAATAATGCGTTTAGTACGCTTATGCCATGTTCCCATATAATAAATATGTCGTTTATATAGCGGAGATAGGTGGAAGGCTTTACTGGAGATGATTTCAACAGCTCCGATTCTAACTGTCCCATAAAAATGCTGGCGTATGTTGGCGCAAAAGGAGTTGCCATACTGGTGCCGAAAGTTTGCACGTAGTAGGACGAATCAAATTGAAAATAATTAAGCGTTAGAACTAATTTCAGTAGCGAGAGGTAAACTTCAGCATTATGTGTTTGCTTGCTTTCTGTATGTGACTTTGATACCGCTTCAATTTTTTCAGTCATAGGTATACTCGTATACAAGGAGCAGACATGTAATGTTACCAGAGGGAGTGTCTGTGTTTCATTAATGGAATCTATTATTCGGAGGTAATGAGGTGTATCTTCAAGGAAGAACGGTAGCGTAGTTGGTACATTAGATAAATGATGATTGAGAAATTTTGATAGCGACTCAGTAGGTGTATTGTTGTTAGATACTATAGGTCTGCCTGGGATTTGCGCGATAAGCAGTTCATCTGTGGAAGCGGCCAAGCAAGCAGGCCGCTTCTACCTCATTCCGAAGATTCATAAAGTTGTCATTGGCCTTTCAGCGTCCATGTTTTTTCGCGCGGCCGTTCACTTAAAAAAAAAAACAACAGTATAGAGTTCACTATAACTCTTTCAAGATACAGTTTTTAATGACAGTGATGTAGCTGCGTTGCATCAGCCATGGTTTCAGACTCAGAGAAGCATACACGACAATACTAATTCGCTTATATTACTACCGCACTTACCGCATCACACCTGAAATATCCTTGTATCGACTGCAGTTATAAAGCTGACGTGGATCAAGTTATGGGTTCGATCCCGGCCACGACGGTCGCATTTCAGGGGAGGCGAATTGGTAAAGGCCTGTGTACTGTGCGAGTCTACGTTAAAGAGCACCATATGACCGAAATTTCCGCAGCCGTCCGTCATATCGCATCGATATGACGTCCGGCATAATCTCTACGGCATGCCTCATAATCGCATCGTGGTTTCTTCTTCTTATTATTATTATTATTATTATTCGTAGTAGTAGTAGTAGCAGTATTATACGTGGTTAAAGTTTGCAAGGTTTGTCGCAGTAGAAAAGCTGTGGGTTTTTATCTGCTGGTCTTGAGCTCTACCCTCACCAGTTCCCCCCTCCAATGGTCGAGTCCGAATGAGAATAACCCTCGCAACGGGTGGTAAAATTAGAATTCCTCGGCCGCAATTATTGTTATGAACCTGCACGGCCATCACTCAGCACTTCAATTACTGCTGGGCCAGGTGTGACTGAGTGAAGATATGTAGAAAACTTCGCACCTCTATGGAGGGTTAGGGGAGTGGTCACTCCCTTGCACCCCCCTTCCTGTGAGCACGCCTATGCTTGTGGTGCTTGCCTTGAGAACGGCTACGCTGAAACAGCAGCGCGCCCGTCGCATGCTGGCCTTGGAGCTCCACCTTCCGAGGGCCACGTCGAAGCACGCGACAGTGTCGCAGCGCTCGAGGCCGTCGAAGCCACCCACGACGTAAATGCACTGGTTGATCACTGCTATGCCATGGTGTGACCTGCGGCGGATAAGGTCTTTTTAATGCGAGCACGTAGTTTGGGGAAGACGTTACGGCAGGCCAGTTGGTTCACAGCTTCTAGACGTCAATAAGTTGCGCGAAAACATGAGGACACAAGTGGGAAACATACAACACGAGCTCAGACTACCAAATGTTTATTTCCGGTAAGCAAAGAACAGATATGACCCACCTGCTAATCTCGCATGTGCTAATCTCGCAGGCCGTAACGATGAACCTTTAACTCTCAATACGCATAGTGCGGACCGGTGGCGAGTAGTGCGATTTCAGTTTCAGTTTAAGTTTATTGGTTACATTTGCATCAGTTACAAAAATACTTGTAACAGATAAGATTTGACTGTGGCTTAACTCAGTTATGCCTGGCTGTGCGTAGCGAGAGGTAAGGTTAACCTTATTGCTTAGCTTGATTCTCTGTACGGTTATGCTTCTCAAGGTGTGCGCCTCGTTCATCCTCCGTCTCCTCGGCTCGCTGTCTCCTCTTATTTTCGTTGCGACGACGAAGCCTGGCTTCTTTCAGTCTATCCAACTCACTTTCCATATCTGCCGATGAATCCCACCGAGCCGCCCCTTCCATATATACGATGCAACGCCGGCTCCTCCTCTGGTGTTGCAACGCGACTTTACCGGCTCCTCCTCTGACGTCTTGCCAGATGGCGCGGCGAGCGGCGCTGCCACGCTGTACCTGCAAACTTCTTTATGTCATCTGCCCACCAAATTTTCCGTCTCTCCCTCACGTGTTTTCCTTCTCTTGGAATCCAGTCAGTTACCCTTAATGACCAGCGGTTATCCTGCCGACGTGCTACGTGCCCGGCCCATGTCCGTTTCTACTTGATTTCAACTATGATATCCTTAACCCCGTTTGTTCTCCGACCCACTCTGCTCTCTTCCCGTCTCTTAAGGTTACACCTATCATTTTCCTTTCCATCGCTCGCTGCGTCGTCCTCAGTTTAAGTTGAACCGTCTTTGTAATTAAGTCTCCAGGTTTCTGCTCCGTAGGCATGTACCGGTAAGATGCAGCTGTTATATACCTTCCTCTTGAGGGATAGTGGTAGACTACCGATCATGATTTGAGAGTGCTTGCCGAATGTGCTCCATCCCAACCTTATTCGTCTAGTTATTTCACTCTCATGGTTCGGCTCCGCGGTTATTACCTGTCCTAAGTAGACGTATTCCTTTAGAACTTCCAGTGTCTCGCCACCTATCGCAAAGCGCTGTTCTCTACCGAGATTGTTCTACATTACTTTAGTTTTATGCATATTAATTTTCAGACCTACTCTTCTGCTTTCCGTATCCAGTTGAGTTATCATGAGCTGTAATTCGTCCCCTGAGTTACTCATCAATGCAATGTCATCAGCGGCGGTCAGACCTGCGATGCAGCGGAGGGTGGTAAGAATCTCTGGGTCCGGACAGTCCGCCATTGGAATCTGTTCAATTCATTGACCCCCAAATGATCCTCTGCATAAACATGAATTCCTAACCACATTAGATGACTAGCCGGAACCATACTGCCTCCTTGAAAATTTCAATGCGCACAGCAGCCTGTGGGGTGACTCGATCCGATCAGAGAGGCCACTTGATTGAGGAGTTGCTGTTTTCTACTGGCTTATGTAGAAAACACGTGGTCCATGTTTGCTAAATGGGAAAGAACCAACTTATGATAGCCTCGACAAGAAAAGTTATTCCCATAATCGATCTCAGCATTACATCTCTAACACTCCTACTTTGGCCTGAGTGAAAAGTTATTTGGAATTCGTTTGAGAGCGACCATTTTGCGATAGTTCTGAACGCACAAAGAAATGAATTTCCCCCGAAGGCCTCCCGCTGGAAGCTTGATACAACCGTTTGTGAGGAATACCAAAAATCTTACTACTGTCGCGTGGGCTGACATGTCTCCTAAGTATTCATGCTGGTGTTCAGCATTTCACTGCTCTCATAATTTATACTGCCACAAACTGTGTGTGCCAAGTACGTGCTTTTGCGTGCAGACACCGTGTTCCTTAGTGAAACGTGAGTGCCAAAGCTAGACAGAATCAGAACAAAGTGTGGGAGCTGCGGCGTGATTCGTCCACTGCGGAAAATCTCCTCAATGTTAAAAAGTAAAATCTCAAGGCAGGAGAACGTGCCAGCAGGCTGGAAGGGAGAACTGGCAGAAGTTCATAACAGGCATTAACTCCTATACAGATGAAGCTAAGGTGTGAAATAAGGTGAAGAGAGTAAACTGTCAACAAATTAATTCGATCCCCTTGTCAAATACCCAAGGAGACAGCTTGGAAGATGAAGCTAAGTCTCTTGGAAACTAACTCTCCTTCGAACGCGTATCCATTCGTCACATTATTCCGAAGCCATCCGAAATTATAGACTGGGAATAAAAAGACAAATACTGAAAAATATATGCAGAAAACCAACCGTACAATCAACCACTCTGTACAGCAGAACTGCAGCAAGCCTTAAAGAATTGAAAGACATCTTCCTCGGGTTCTAAACACATTGTATATCATATTTTGAGACACGTACTTGCCCAAACACAGAAAACTCTTTTGCCCTGTACAATACAATATGGTTTTCTCGCAATGTACCTACTTCATGGAAAGGGGCTATTCTAATTCCTGTTCTAAAACAGGGGAAAGATCCATCCTCTGTCGGAAATTACCGGCCTATTAAACTTAGAAGTTGCCTGTGTAAACTCTTCGACAAAATGATAAACCGCAGACTAACTCCATTCCTGGAGTAAAACACATCGCTTGACCCATATTAGTGTGATTTTCCAGATGGGTCGACCCACCAGTGTCCATCGCGTACGAATTGAGGAACAAATCCGAGAATCTTGCGTACACAAGTGCTGTGTGTTGTTACCTTCTTCAGTCTTCAGTCTGTTGTGCTGTTCGTATATTCAGTTATGTACTACCAACTTGCCCAAGTTTCAATGCTTTATAGAACACAAGCAGTTTTGTTCTTCGTGCATCCCTTGACGTGGAAAAAGCGTATGATAGAACACGGCGGTTAGGCATCCGAGAGACCTACTCACTTAGGGTTGCGTGGTAGGTAGGTAGGTAGGTAGGTAGGTATAAACTTTATTCGATCCACGAAAGAATCATGTGAGGGTGTGTGTGGGGGGGGGGGGGGGAAGTGGAAGCAGGAAGACGATGGGCCCTCGGGCCGCTCTAGATGGCCGGAAACTTCTGTGCTTCGGCGACCCCCCTGGCCCAGCCCACTGTCCGGAGCTGTAACTCCGGTTGCGAGCTGCGCAGAGCAGCCTCCCATCACTCCTGGTGTTCTGACCCTTGCCACGGGGGCGTGGGTAGAATGTTAGAAATAGCAGAAAGTTTTTAGATGTGAAGCATCTTATGGCGAAGCTTAATCCGGTGGTGGTGGTGGTGTGCCGCGTGCCCACCCTTACTGCGCATGCGCAAACCCTTTAAAAAAAATAAAAATAAAAAACCTCCTCTCCCCCTCTCTCTCCTCTAGGCATCCCTCCCCGCGGCAGCCACACCCTCACTGCGCATGCGCCTCGCCTCCTCTCTCCCCTATTACACTCCCCCCTCTCTCCTCTAGGCATCCCTGCCCGCGGCGTCTACACTCCCACTGCGCATGCGCGTCCCCCCCTCTCTTTCCTCTCCTACGCTCCCCCCCCTCTCTCCTCTACGCATCCCTGCCCACGGCGTTCACACTCCCCACTGCGCATGCGTGTCACCCCCTCTCTCTCCTCTCCTACGCTCCCCCCCTCTCTCGCCTCGCCTCGCGACGCCGACGCAAGCAGCGTCTGCTCCTTCGAGCTCCCTCCTGCTGCTGCCCAGGTCCCTGCGCACACCCCGAACCACACGGCCCCACCCCTGGCTCGCGGCAGCCCGCGGCGTCTTTGCGCCCGAACAGTGCGGCTTCCGACTTGGTCGCGCAACAGCTGACTGCATCGCTGCTGTCGTTAGCACCCTTGAACAGGCCCTGCACGATGGGGAGATGGCAATCCTACTCCTACTTGACGTTCAGTCGGCTTTCGACTCCCTCCCCCCACGCGTCCATCATGAGTGCTGTTCGCGCACTCGGTGTCGAGGGCAGACTCTTGAACTATGTGCAAGCCTTCCTCACCGACCGGACGTTTTCTGTGCGCGTGGGGAGAGCGACAAGCTCACCGCGCTCCGTCCACTCTGGTGTACCACAGGGCAGTGTCCTAAGCCCGTTTCTGTTCAACTTGGTGCTCGCGCCGCTCGTGAAGTGCCTCCCAGAAACGGCTGACCTCCCTGTGCGCGCGGTGATCTATGCCGACGACATCGCGCTGTACGTGCGCGGCCCCACTCGAAAGTGCAGTACTGTGCGCGAACGCATCCAGGCGGCTCTCGAGCGTGTTGCTGCCTTTTTGGAGGGCATCGGCCTGGCGCTCTCTCCTGCGAAGACAGAGGCACTCGTGGTTCACCCCAGAGCTGCCCCGCGCCGCGATCTCCCGTGCCTACAGCTTCGCGGTGCGCCGATCGGCTGGCAAAGCTGCGTGCGCTATCTCGGGCTCACGATCGACAACCGGCTACGGTGGCTGCCCGCTGTCAAGCGCGTTCGTCAGACGGCCCGTCATGTCGAAACCTGTGTGCGCCGACTCCTCGCCCGTGGTGACGGCTGCACCCCCGCCTTTGCCTGCAACGTCTACGAGGCAATCGCACTTTCGGCAGTGCATTACGCCCTGCCACTGTGCAGTGTACGTGAGGTGCAGCGGCGAGCGCTGGAACAGGATTACCTGCGAGTGATCCGCATGTGCCACGGACTTCCCCGCAGCTCCAGAGTCGCAGAAACACTTGCAGAAGCTCGCGCATGGCCTGTGTCATTAACATCTGACATGCGCGCCCTCTGCCACATGGAGCGCCTCCACCGGGCCCCGGATGCCGGCCCCCCTACTCACCAGACTGCGTGCAGTTCCCAACTCGCGGGTCGGCCGAATTCTTGATTTATACGACAGTTTGGTGGTTGAGGAACCGACGCCCCCCTGCTCACTGGCCCGCCCCACATTGCCGCGAGCCCCTGCGAGTCTCCCTCGAGCTCCCCGGGGTCCACTCAAAGCGTGTCACCCCTCGCTGTGCCATCGCTCAAGAAGCCGCAGCGCGGATGCACGAGGACCTCGCCGGCAGGACTCACGTCTTCACCGACGGCTCTGTACTACAGGACCACTCTGCTGCAGCAGCCTGTGTCGCCCCCGAGCTCGCCACTAACCTCCAGAGACGCCTGAGCTACCGCGCCTCCTCTACGACTGCCGAGCTGGTGGGTCTGCAGCTAGCTGCCGATCTCCTTCGCGAGTCGCCGGCTGTAACTTGCGCGGCCATCTTCTGCGACTCCAGGGCAGCCCTGCGCCAACTCGCGAGGGAGGACCGCGGCCCTCCGCTCGCTCAGCGCGTTGCCCAGAGCCTCCTGGCACTTCGTGGGAGTGGTTGCGACGTGGTCCTGCAGTGGCTACCATCCCACGTCGGCATCGCGGGCAACGAGGCGGCGGACGAGCTCGCGAAGCGAGCTCACTCCAACGCGACCCCGCTTACGGGCTACGCAACATCCTTCGACTCGGCGCGCATGAACTTTCGCCGTGAGTTGATGCGTGAACATCCCGACTCGCCGATCGCCGCTGGACACGCCCCACCGCCCTTTCCTGCAACTGGCTTCTCCCGCCGCGATCGCGCGCTCCTCCTCACCCTGAGAACCGGTTCGGCGTGGCCAGCAGAACGTAAGCATCGTCTTCGCGGCGCGGCTGCACCGAACTGTGTGGACTGCGGCGCGGTAGAAACAGTTTCACATCTCCTCTGTGAGTGCCCAGCCCTTGTCGACGCTCGTAAGCGGCTCACCACTGAGTACCGCCGCCACGGTCTGCCCAGTGTGTCCCTACAGGACTTCCTGTTCCCCTCCGGCTACGAGGATCGCCGCCGCGCCGCTCTAGCGGCTCTGATCTTCTTCCTACAAGACGCGAACCTGATCGAGCGGCTTTTCTAAGCCGCCCGACCTGGTAAACCAGGCGCTTCTTTCTCCTTCCATCCTCTTCTCTCTTCCTATCTCCTTCATTCCCCACCCCCCACGAGTGTTTTGGTTGAGGTGTCCTTTACAGAGACAGTTATCGAGCACTCTTCCCCCATTTTCCCTCAATTTCCTCTTTCTTCCCTCTTAAGAATCACTCACTGCTAGCGAGTTTCTTGGTTGAAAAAACCGACTGCTCGTGCTGCACAACCTTTAGCAGAGCGATCAATTGGGCTAGTTGGTGGTGGTTCATAGTTTCTTTGATGCGCTGCAGATGACGAGACGAGGACGCTAGGACGATACAGGGACACAGGACAGGTGGTGCGCAAACTTACAACTCTGTAGGACGATACAGGGACACAGGACAGGTGGTGCGCAAACTTACAACTCTGTTGTAAGTTTGCGCACCACCTGTCCTGTGTCCCTGTATCGTCCTAGCGTCCTCGTCTCGTCATCTGCAGCGCATCAAAGAAACTATGAACTGCACAACCGTTCACTGACCACCCCGTATATACGGCAATGGATCTTGACCTCCAAGGTGGCGCCGGTGGGAGATTTCTCCTGTGCGTTGTTGAACAATAAAAATTCGCAGCGTGCGCGTTGACTAAAAGCGGAGTGCGGGTCTCTGTGTCCAGTCGGAGTCTTCTGTCTCTCATTGCCCATTAGCGGCGATTGGCATGTTCCAGTAGGAAACACTGCTCCATCACTGCCTGCTTTGCGCCTCCACAGTTTTCTCTCCTGCGCAACGCTGCGATGACCGCCAGCGTCAACGCCGCCGCCAGTGTAAGCGTTAGCGCCCGCTGCTTCACATCTACACATGGTTCCCTTTAGCGGGAGATGGTGTAATTTTTTGTCGGGTCGTGTATTGGACGGACGGGAAGGTGTTTTAAGGAAAGGGTGCGGGAACACCAGTGGCATGTAATTAACACTGCAGAAGGCATTCAGGCCCAACATATAACTAATGCAGAGGAAAAATAAGAGCAGGAAAAACGCATCCTGTAAACCAATTCTTGCAAGCACAACGTTCCTGTTTAAATGGAGGGACCAGACTTAAAAGGAGATTGTCGAAACCTTTTATATCATAAATCCGGTAACAAGCGTATAAGCACGCCGGCTCTTTCGTTATTGCCAGAAGAAGTTGCATTCCTGGAGTGTGTCCCGTAAGCAACGTTTTAAGGCGAAAGCCTTTAATGTCTCATGCTCTCGTCCGTCTGTCCGTCCATCCGTCCATCCGGCCGTCTGTCTGTCCGTCCGTCCATCTGTCCGTCCGTCCGTCCTTCCGTCCGTCCGTCTGTCTGTCCGTCCATCCATCCATCTCTCTGTCCGTCCGTACGTCCGTCTGTCCGTCCGTCCGTCCATCCGTCTGTCCATCCGTCCGTCCATTCGTGCCTCTGTCTGTCCGTCTGTTTGTCTGTCTGTCCGTCCATCCGTCCGTCCATCTGCCTGTCCGTCTGTCTGTCTGTCTGTCTGTCCGTCCTTCCGTCCGTCCGTCCATCTGTCTGTCCGTCCGTCTGTCTGTCTGTCCGTCTGTCTATCTGTCCGTCCTTCCGTCCATCCATGTGTCCGTCCGTCCCTCTGTCCATCCGTCCGTCCGTGCCTCTGTCTGTCTGTCCGTCCGTCTGTTCGTCCGTCCATCTGTCTGTCCGTCTGTCTGTCCGTCCGTCCGTCCATCCATCCGTCTGTCCGTCCGTCCATCCGGCCGTCTGTTTTTCCGTCCGTCCGTCCGTCTGTCCGTCCGTCCTTCCGTCCGTTCGTCTGTCCGTCCGTGCTTCCGTCCGTTCGTCTGTCCTTTCGTCCGTCCGTCTGTCCATCCGTCCGTCCGTCCGTGCCTCTGTCTGTCTGTCTGTCCGTCCGTCCGTCCGTCCGTCCGTCTGTTCATCCGTCCGTCCGTCCGGCCGTCTGTCCTTCCGTCCGTCCGTCCGTCCGTCCATCTGTCTGTCCGTCTGTCCATCCGTCCGTCCGTCCGTCCGTGCCTCTGTCTCTGTCTGTCTGTCCGTCCGTCCGTCCATCTGTCTGTACGTCCGTCCTTCCGTCCGTCTGTCCTTCCGTCCGTACGTCTGTCCGTCCACCTGTCTGTCCGTCCTTCTGCCCTTCGTCCGTCCGTCTGTCCATCCGTCCATGCCTCTGTTTCTCTGTCCGTCCGTCCCTCTGTCCGTCTGTCTGTCCGTCCATCCGTCCATGTCCGTCCGTCCGTGCATCCGAGCCCTGGCACGGATCCAGGTGGCCGCTGGGATATGCAAACGGACGCTGGTCGCGTCGGACTCTACAGCGTTCGCGCTTTGCTGGCGTAGCGTCGCTGTGCCAAGCGTTTGCAATTATTCTGACCGACGCCGTCTCAATAGACACAGGCGTTCACGGAATGCACTTTCGAATTTACAAAGGGTCCGTCAATTTAGGCGCTGGAACGCGGATGGCGTTTGCACGATGCGCAAAGCGGGAGAAAATACTAACGCATGCGAACGGAGGAAGATATGCCTCGCGTCTCGCTGCGGTTCACGGTAAAAAATTAAAAAAGAAAACACGCACACATTCGCTTTGTGTGTTATCCCACAGAGAGTGTAAAAAAAATTGGCCGCGTATCTGCGTCCTTCGCTGCAAATGTCGTCGAAAGACGATAGTCTTGTACCGGCCGTACTCCTTTGTTTTGCCTTGCCTCAGACAGCGCCTACTCTACGTTGAATTGGCCGCATCTGGCTGGCATTGATAAAATAGAGGCGGCGCTGCGTGAAATATGGACGCCATCGAAAAACATGAGCTTGTGCTGAACCAAGGGCCACTGCCAGCGGCTGGACTTTATCGTCGGCAAAGCGCTTTTTCGTGCAAAGCGTCGCAGTTCATGAAAAGATCACACGACCTGACAATAAAAGAACACACGACCTGATACTTACATATTAATGTTGCGCTTCAGGTATGCGTAGTATTTGCTTTTTGATCGAATATGTTCACAAGTATGAACGAAAACGCCAGTTCAAGATGGCTGGGCGTTCAGAAAGTAGTTAAACTTTGGCCCTGTAGCTAGCTGAATCGGGTGACAGACAGACAGACAGACCAAAATTTTTGCGTTTAAGTATCCCAAGAAAGACTATCGTCTTTAAAAGACATGGCATAGTCAGTGGAATGGCCACACGGTTTCGCCGAACAAACTTTGGAATGTACAAAGTGTCCTTCAATTTTTTGGTTGACTTTTTAATGCTTTTTTTGTTGCTCTGTTTATTTGGTGTATTTATATGCGAAAACTTCGGCTGACCATCCGCCTTTCACGGGGCTCTTAGATTTTACTTAGCCACTGTTAATTCCGTGATCTTCACATTTGCGTCTGTGTATTATTGTTTATTTATTGTGCCATATCTTACATTTTCATGAGGTATTATGACAGATTCATCTTTAGTCTTGTTGGTTGGTGAATCCTTTATGTTTTCCTCAAGCGATGTAACGCCCTCATCTTTTCCCCTTAACTCAAATTATTTGTTAAGTGATATCAGACTTTTTCGGTTTCTTCACATGTGCAAAGCTTGGCGAGATTAGTTCCGCGACTTGCGATGTCCGTTTGGCAGCTCTCTTGGATTGAACACTTTTTCAGCAGTGTTCTTATATTTATCAGCACATGCGAGATGTACAGGTTCTCAGGTGTCCGGGATCCTGATCGTAATTCGCCATAGCTCTCGCCGCAGCGGACCCCGCATCTCGGATCATTATTACCGATTCGCGGAGTGCGTGCCAAAATCTTACGAAAGGTCGCATCACCAATCGCGCTGCTCAAATCCTGAAGGGTTGTTATTATCTGGACCACCCAAATACACGTTTAGTCATCTGGACCCCAGCTCACGCAGGACTAGGTGGTAATGAGGCTTCCTACGCCTCGGCCCGCGCGCTTGATTCCCGGGAACCTCCTCGCCCTCCATCGCCTGACGATCCAGAACCTAATCCGGTCACACTCATTTCGCGACATCACAGCGATGTACAAATCGAACAGGCTCCGATTTCCGCCCCCGGCGCCGGGCCTGACTAAGGCTGACGAGCGCTGGCTCTTACGCTTATACACCAACACAGTATTGTGCCCGGCGATACTTAAGCATTTCAATGCGGCCTTCTCCGGGAAATGCCCACACTGTGATCATCCGTTTGCGGATACATTCCACATGGAGTGGGCATGCCCATCTAACCCGGCGGTCCCCCCCCAATCACCTCCCCATCACCCCCCTACCCGAGAGAGCTGGGAGGCTGCCCTGCTCGGCTGCTCGGCCTTAGAGGGTCAAAGAGCCCTCGTGGCCAGGGCGCGTGCCGCCACGGAAGCCACAGGGGTCCCGGACTAGGGACTCCTCCTAAAGTTTGTACAGGGTCGGCCCTTAAGGCCGCCCCTATCTCTCTTATAAATAGTCTAAATAAATGTTTTTCACCACCTGATCGTAATAGCTGTCACTTGCTTGCTAGATAAACAGTTGGCTGTCTGCGATCATGGTGTATTTTCTTACTAGTGTGCAAATTTTTTCGCGCAATATAATGACGTCGAAAAATTTGTGTGCGGGCTCTAGAACTTATGTTGGACGCGAAAGCACTTTTTAGAGAACACTAACGATGCTGTAGTGTGAAACGTTTTGTGGATATAACTCACTGTTCGCGAGCATGGCGAGTCCTCTTACCCCGCAAACTGTTCAAGGGTCCCCTAGCGACACAATGTAGAGCAGTGCTCGCCGCTACATCTACCTGAAACGCAGGGCCCTGACGCCGTGAAGCCCCGGCGGCATTTTGCTGGAGGCCCGTGTGCTTAGATTTAGGAGCACGTAAAGAACCCCAGTGGTCGAAATTTCCGGAGCCCTCCACTGCGGCGTCCCTCATAAGATGTGTGCTGGTTCTAGAACTTATGTTGGTCGCGAAAGCACTTTTTAGAGAACATTAACGATGCTGTAGTGTGGAGCGTTTTGTGGATATAACTCACTGTTCGCGAACATGGCGAGTCCTCTTACCCCGCAAACTGTTCAAGGGTCCCCCTAGCGACACAATGTAGAGCAGTGCTCGCCGCTACATCTACCTGAAACGCAGGGCCCTGACGCCGTGAAGCCCCGGCGGCATTTTGCTGGAGGCCCGTGTGCTTAGATTTAGGAGCACGTAAAGAACCCCAGTGGTCGAAATTTCCGGAGCCCTCCACTGCGGCGTCCCTCATAAGATGTGTGCGGGTTCTAGAACTTATGTTGGACGCGAAAGCACTTTTTAGAGAACACTAACGATGCTGTAGTGTGAAGCGTTTTGTGGATATAACTCACTGTTGGCGAGCATGGCGAGTCCTCTTACCCCGCAAACTGTTCAAGGGTCCCCTAGCGACACAATGTAGAGCAGTGCTCGCCGCTACATCTACGTGAAACGCAGGGCCCTGACGCCGTGAAGCCGCGGCGGCATTTTGCTGGAGGCCCGTGTGCTTAGATTTAGGAGCACGTAAAGAACCCCAGTGGTCGAAATTTCCGGAGCCCTCCACTGCGGCGTCCCTCATAAGATGTGTGCGGGTTCTAGAACTTATGTTGGACGCGAAAGCACTTTTTAGAGAACACTAACGATGCTGTAGTGTGAAGCGTTTTGTGGATATAACTCACTGTTCGCGAGCATGGCGAGTCCTCTTACCCCGCAAACTGTTCAAGGGTCCCCTAGCGACACAATGTAGAGCAGTGCTCGCCGCTACATCTACGTGAAACGCAGGGCCCTGACGCCGCGAAGCCGCGGCGGCATTTTGCTGGAGTCCCGTGTGCTTAGATTTAGGAGCACGTAAAGAACCCCAGTGGTCGAAATTTCCGGAGCCCTCCACTGCGGCGTCCCTCATAAGATGTGTGCGGGTTCTAGAACTTATGTTGGACGCGAAAGCACTTTTTAGAGAACACTAACGATGCCGTAGTGTGAAGCGTTTTGTGGATATAACTCACTGTTCGCGAGCATGGCGAGTCCTCTTACCCCGCAAACTGTTCAAGGGTCCCCTAGCGACACAATGTAGAGCAGTACTCGCCGCTACATCTACGTGAAACGCAGGGCCCTGACGCCGTGAAGCCGCGGCGGCATTTTGCTGGAGGCCCGTGTGCTTAGACTTAGGAGCACGTAAAGAACCCCAGTGGTCGAAATTTCCGGAGCCCTCCACTGCGGCGTCCCTCATAAGATGTGTGCGGGTTCTAGAACTTATGTTGGACGCGAAAGCACTTTTTAGAGAACACTAACGATGCTGTAGAGTGAAGCGTTTTGTGGATATAACTCACTGTTGGCGAGCATGGCGAGTCCTCTTACCCGGCAAACTGTTCAAGGGTCCCCTAGCGACACAATGTAGAGCAGTACTCGCCGCTACATCTACGTGAAACGCAGGGCCCTGACGCCGTGAAGCCGCGGCGGCATTTTGCTGGAGGCCCGTGTGCTTAGATTTAGGAGCACGTAAAGAACCCCAGTGGTCGAAATTTCCGGAGCCCTCCACTGCGGCGTCCCTCATAAGATGTGTGCGGGTTCTAGAACTTATGTTGGACGCGAAAGCACTTTTTAGAGAACACTAACGATGCTGTAGTGTGAAGCGTTTTGTGGATATAACTCACTGTTCGCGAGCATGGCGAGTCCTCTTACCCCGCAAACTGTTCAAGGGTCCCCTAGCGACAGAATGTAGAGCAGTGCTCGCCGCTACATCTACGTGAAACGCAGGGCCCTGACGCCGTGAAGCCGCGGCGGCATTTTGCTGGAGGCCCGTGTGCTTAGATTTAGGAGCACGTAAAGAACCCCAGTGGTCGAAATTTCCGGAGCCCTCCACTGCGGCGTCCCTCATAAGATGTGTGCGGGTTCTAGAACTTATGTTGGACGCGAAAGCACTTTTTAGAGAACACTAACGATGCTGTAGTGTGAAGCGTTTTGTGGATATAACTCACTGTTCGCGAGCATGGCGAGTCCTCTTACCCCGCAAACTGTTCAAGGGTCCCCTAGCGAGACAATGTAGAGCAGTGCTCGCCGCTACATCTACGTGAAACGCAGGGCCCTGACGCCGTGAAGCCGCGGCGGCATTTTGCTGGAGGCCCGTGTGCTTAGATTTAGGAGCACGTAAAGAACCCCAGTGGTCGAAATTTCCGGAGCACTCCACTGCGGCGTCCCTCATAAGATGTGTGCGGGTTCTAGAACTTATGTTGGACGCGAAAGCACTTTTTAGAGAACACTAACGATGCTGTAGTGTGAAGCGTTTTGTGGATATAACTCACTGTTCGCGAGCATGGCGAGTCCTCTTACCCCGCAAACTGTTCAAGGGTCCCCTAGCGACACAATGTAGAGCAGTGCTCGCCGCTACATCTACGTGAAACGCAGGGCCCTGACGCCGTGAAGCCGCGGCGGCATTTTGCTGGAGGCCCGTGTGCTTAGATTTAGGAGCACGTAAAGAACCCCAGTGGTCGAAATTTCCGGAGCCCTCCACTGCGGCGTCCCTCATAAGATGTGTGCGGGTTCTAGAACTTATGTTGGACGCGAAAGCACTTTTTAGAGAACACTAACGATGCTGTAGTGTGAAGCGTTTTGTGGATATAACTCACTGTTCGCGAGCATGGCGAGTCCTCTTACCCCGCAAACTGTTCAAGGGTCCCCTAGCGACACAATGTAGAGCAGTGCTCGCCGCTACATCTACCTGAAACGCAGTGCCCTGACGCCGTGAAGCGGCTGCGGCATTTTGCTGGAGGTCCGCGTGCTTAGATTTAGGAGAACGTAAAGAACCCCAGTGGTCGAAATTTCCGGAGCCCTCCACTGCGGCGTCCCTCATAAGATGTGTGCGGGTTCTAGAACTTATGTTGGACGCGAAAGCACTTTTTAGAGAACACTAACGATGCTGTAGTGTGAAGCGTTTTGTGGATATAACTCACTGTTCGCGAGCATGGCGAGTCCTCTTACCCCGGAAACTGTTCAAGGGTCCCCTAGCGACACAATGTAGAGCAGTGCTCGCCGCTACATCTACGTGAAACGCAGGGCCCTGACGCCGTGAAGCCGCGGCGGCATTTTGCTGGAGGCCCGTGTGCTTAGATTTAGGAGCACGTAAAGAACCCCAGTGGTCGAAATTTCCGGAGCCCTCCACTGCGGCGTCCCTCATAAGATGTGTGCGGGTTCTAGAACTTATGTTGGACGCGAAAGCACTTTTTAGAGAACACTAACGATGCTGTAGTGTGAAGCGTTTTGTGGATATAACTCACTGTTCGCGAGCATGGCGAGTCCTCTTACCCCGGAAACTGTTCAAGGGTCCCCTAGCGACACAATGTAGAGCAGTGCTCGCCGCTACATCTACCTGAAACGCAGGGCCCTGACGCCGTGAAGCCGCGGCGGCATTTTGCTGGAGGCCCGTGTGCTTAGATTTAGGAGCACGTAAAGAACCCCAGTGGTCGAAATTTCCGGAGCCCTCCACTGCGGCGTCCCTCATAAGATATCGTGATTTCGGGGTGTTAAACCCCAGCAATAATTATAGATTGACGCCTTGAACATACAAGTGGAGCGGACGATTACCTCCGCAAGCTGCTCTGTTTGCTGATGTCACACCACTTATGTTCGCGACAGTTGTACGTGAGCATGTTGTTGGTGGCGCCCCCCTTTCCATTCGCCGAAAAGGAAGATGATGTCCTTTGGAATGCGGGGCGTCAACCACATCCTGTGGGACAGATTCGTTCCGGCTACTTTACCCACTGCCATGGATTTCCGGGTCGTCGACTGCGTGGAGAAAGCATGATTATAAACAGGTGTGTGATTAGCGGGAGACGTGCACATTTCGACAGAAAGCACCAAACAAGGGCTGAAATTATATGGCAGCAGATTATCTACATAAGTGTTATTCTTCACGAAGAAACCGGGTTACAGCTGACGCAGGCATAGGCAGCGGTGTTCGGGGCACGATCACATTCCAGGCCATACACAATGCTAATTGTTAATCTGGAAGGGCACAGTGGCCATTGGCATTTTACACAGCTGTTGGACAAGTAATTGATAGCGAGGTCAACACGCTTTAATGAGATATAATACCTATATAGCGCATAAATAATAGTAACATCATTTGCTTTGACAAAACTGTCGGAAGGTTCCGCTACCAACATTTTTATACTAGAGAAGGGTATCTTGAAGGGCCAGTTGGTACATGCTACTTCGATGAAAACAGCGTGGAGGCGGGACACACGGCAGCAACAACCCAGCACAGACTCTGTGTCACATGTTATGAATATAAGAACATGTTTAGGCAGTAAGTAGCCATATTGTCCCACACGTGTCAAGAAAACGCGGTTCAGCTTTTTCAATGAAAGCCATTGAAGGCTCACTGACGGGGGGCGTTTTCTTTCTTGTTGAATGTGAACGCTTCATGTGTTTCCCGCTATGCCCGAGTGGTAATCGCGTGAGGACAACGCAGTTATTGAAGGGTGGAGTGGAATCATAGGAAGAATAGTGTGCTTACAAAGTGCTCCTAGTCGACGATGTGATCTTGCAAGTTCACTCCCTAAGGCGATCGTTCAAGTGGCTGCCAGTTTATTCCGTTAAGGAATGGCCGCGTGAGAAAGGACATGCTGCCGTCAATGAAAACTTTTTCGTAGACGTGCTTGTACGAGCGGAATGCCGAAATACGGTAGACCTTATCGGCAGCAGAAAGCGACACTTTGATATGGTTTTGTTAAAGGGGTATTGACACGAAATTTTTCAGTTGTCCTTTTTTTGCATCGTATGAAAAAACCAAGCCCCCCAAGAGCCTAGGAAATGTACTGCTAAGCGTGAGTGCACCCTGAAAAAGTAATTACAATGTGTTTTAGAAAGCTAGTTTCGGTTCGTACTGTACCCTGACGTCACAACACGGCATGAGCTTCTCGTCACATGCTCGCGCAAGGTATCGTGACGTTTTGATGGCCGCTGCGGACCGTGGCTCTATAGTGCCTAGAATATACTGGCTAGTGTGGTGACCACGCGCGTTCGCGTGGCCACCACGCTGATGCCTTCCCACAGTCACCGCATGGCGGCGCTGCGACTCGCTAAGGTCCCCCGTGCGTCGGCGGCTCCTGCGCTTCCAGCTGCGTAACACTGAGCTTTCTGCGCGAATGTAGTGTTCTTCCTTGCTTTTAACACACTCGTAAAAGCACTTGACCGGAAGGGGAAAATCTTAGCGCCAAATTACTGCCCGCAGAAAATCCTCAACTGGTTCGGCACGACAAAACGACGAAGCGTTTCACACGTACCTCACGTCATCTACTAGTTTTCACGACTCTGTGCTTCACCACCAAAGCGAAGTAGAAAAGTCGCAAATGAATGTACTCCGACACACCCAACTTTCCCGTGGAAAACAATCAGCGAAAGTTGACACGTTAGACGCAAGAAATAGTCTCGTCTCGTGTCGTGTCGTTAGACGCAAGAATCGTGTCGTGTCGCAAGAAATTGCCGTGATGGCTCACGGCAATTTCGATCGTGATCAAGTCCGACTCGGATTTTTCGCTGCTACACGAGAACATTCGCTGGCCACTTTACTCGCAGAAGGGTGTCTTGAAGCGCAAGTTGGTACATCTTATTCCATTGACAACAGTGCGAAAACGGGTCGAAGGATAAGCAACAGCGCTTATGTTGTTTGTATCTTAGCCTTCATCCCCTTTTCTCGCTGTTTTCAACGCAGTGATTTTACCCGAAGTCGATCGACTTAACTGCAATTCGCACCTCTCAGTCGTGGTCATATTTTATTATATTAGCGCCGCATCACACTAGGTGTGATGCACCATCATGGACTTGCAGAGTGTATAAGCTACACGTGCTGAGGTAGTCGGGTAGTGGCACGATAATTCTTTATAGCGAGCAGATACTTGAACCGGAGCGGGTCGATAGTAATCACAAATGTCCATGTATCGCTGGTTACACAAATGCGCTAATCTTTCTGGCAGACATTATGACACTAACTTTTGCACTTTGTTCGCTTCACCAACAAAAGGAATGGTGCTCGTCCAGTGCTGCAGATATCAGCATCGGCCCCATACTTTTGGATCGGTAGTTTCGATGTTTCCGCAGTCCAGATGTACCTACTGCATTGTTGTACTACATGAACAAGTCTAGAGTTAACAGAGAATGGTTCATATGCAAATGTACGGTGGGACATGGGGTCACTTTCACAGTTCCGCGTTTTCCAGCATGGCATGCGTTTTTTCTAGACCACATGCGATGAACACAAGCTGGTCTGAATAGGATTTAGAGTGAAAGGTAAATGCAAAAAAAAAGAAAGACGAACAGGGGTCATTAGTCAAAAACAACATCTCCATTAGATCATTTCATTATAGACTATAATGAAATGATCTAATTCTTTTCGGCCAATCACACTGCCATAGCAGTGTGACTGGCTGAAAAAAATTTCGTGCAAAGCACCTTTGTGAGTATTATGCGCTCTTGCTTTTAACCGCAATGAATTAACAGTTTAAGGTGGGGTGAGACTTTCTGTGGTCAAAAAATTCGATATTGAAATTTCAAATTATCTGAAAGAGCATGTCTTCCAGAAAATATATCACACTTGGGCACTCGCGGTTTCCAAAAGAATTTTAGGTCGCTTTTTTTTTTGACAAGTTGACAGGTAATGCGCGCGTACTCCTACATTATGTCTGCGTTTTTCTCAAAAGAACATTTTTGGAATTTCTGCATTTTTTTCTCGGGAACTAGCGGGCGTAAAGAAAACAAAGATTTCCACCTGTTAGCAAGGCGTTTACATAACTGGTACTAGAGTCTGTAGCCTATGCGCATTTGTATTTATTAGTATAAAAAATCGTTCATAAGTGGCCATTTTCATAAATCAACAAAAGTAAAAAAAAATTCCCCATCTCCCGCTGAAGGGAACCCTGTGTGGATGCGAAGCAGCGGGGAGATAATTAGCTTGAGCGGGAGGAACGTCGCCGCTCTCATTTCACGGCAGCGGTCCGGGCGCTCATAGCGGCGCTGCACAGGAGAGAATGAGGCGCGCGCGCTCCGTCACTTTTATACCGCGGAACTACCGTGGCGCCCCCCAGTGGAGTATGCAGCTGTCACACCACCTGTCGTGCGCGCCGTTCCGTAGAGGATTCCTTGAGGAGGGGACGGGGGGGGGACCGTAGGGGAGGAGAGAGAGGGGAAGGGGAGGTGCATGCGCTGTGGGGGTGTGGGACGCGGGAGCCGCTCCGTAGAGTAGAGGATTCCTAGAGGAGAAAGGGGGAGAGGACGCGCATGGGCTGTGGGGATGTGGGACGCCGGAGCCGCTCCGTAGAGTAGAGGATTCCTAGAGGAGAGAGGGGGAGAGGACGCGCATGCGTTGTGGGGATGTGGGACGCGGGCGCCGCTCCGTAGAGTAGATGATTCCTAGAGGAGAAAAAGGGGTGAGCGTAGGAGAGAGAGGGGGGAGGGGACGCGCATGCGCTATGGTGGTGTTGGACGCGGGATAGAGGGACGGACTAAGCCCCCCTCCAAACACAGTGCAAGCAAGATCAAGGAATGGCGTCAACCTGGGCGACAGACACCACCTGCCTAGCCATTGTTAAGCAGCCTCTCTGTGCTCTCGGCCATGACTCTGATGACTGTGGTAGTGGTTGACGGCCTTCATATTTCTACAGTGTTCTGGTTCGCATAATGGGTGCTTCCCTACTTCATGAAAGTGGCCGGACGCGGGACGGGGGGACGCGGGAGGGACGGACACAGTCCCGAGCATAAGATGCTTCGCATCTAAAAAAAATTCCCCATCTCCCGCTTAAGGGAACCATGTGTGGATGCGAAGCAGCGGGGAGATAATTAGCTTGAGCGGGAGGAACGTCGCCGCTCTCATTTCACGGCAGCGGTCCAGGCGCTCATCGCGGCGCTGCACAGGAGAGAGGCTGAGGCGCGCGCACTCCGTCATTTTCATACCGCGGAACTACCGTGGCGCCCCCCAGCGGAGTATGCAGCTGTCACACCACCTGTCGTGCGCGCCGCTCCGTAGATGATTCCTAGAGAAGAGGACGCGGGACCGTAGGAGAGGAGAAAGATGGGGAGAGTACGCGCATGCGCTGTGGGGATGTGGGACGCCGGAGCCGCTTCGTAGAGTAGATGATTCCTAGAGTAGAGAAAGGGGGGTGAGTGTAGGAGAGGGGACGCGCATGCGCTGGGGGGGGGGGGTGTGGGACGCGGGGGGCCGCTCCGTAGAGTAGAGGATTCCTAGAGGAGAGAAAGGGGGTGAGCGTAGGAGAGAGAGGGGGGAGGGGACACGCATGCGCTGTGGTAGTGTGGGACGCGGGAAGGAGGGACGGACTAAGCCCCCTCCAAACACATGCAAGCAAGATCAAGGAATAGGGCGACAGACACCACCTGCCTAGCCATTGCTAAGCAGCCTCTCTGTGCTCTCGGCCATGAATCTGATGACTGTAGTAGTGGTTGACGGCCCTCATATTACTACATTGATCTGGTTGACATAATGGGTGCTTCCCTACTTTATGAAAGTGGCCGGACGCGGGACGCGGGACGGGGGGACGGGGGGACGCGGGAGGGACGGACATAAGATGCTTCGCATCTAAAACATGACAAATCTCGTTTTTGTTGTACGCTCACAATTTTTAGTTCCACTTTTGTAAAGCTTTGGTCACTACGTTTTTGCAAAATTGCAATGCTCCACAGATGGCAGATCTCATTTAAGTAGATTAGTAGAAAAACAAAAAAAAAAGCTAAACAATTTCGAACTATCTCTGACATCTAATGCAACCTGCGTCTACCTTTAAAATACCTCGTAAATTATAGTCATAGTTTGCTATACCACCGCTGCATAGCCAAGATTTGAAACTCACTTTCAAAGTGTCACCCCACCTCAATAACAGAAAATGTAATCTGAACTTCGCTTTGAAAAATCCCACTGTTCCACAACTAAATTAACCATCAACTCATCAAACATAAGTAATGCGCACAACACACACATAATTACTATCTGCAGTAACACACACATAAGTACTATCACACACATAATTACTATCTGGAGTTCTCATTTACACGTGCGTACACGAAGATTTGCGCGAACACGGTAAAAACATTGCAAACGTCACCAAGATAACTTTGGAGACGGGGAACGGAGCACTGATAAGCTGCAGAGGCACTAGCATACACCGCAACAACAGCGCGTGTGCTACATCTTTGCGACAAGCGTCACCGCCTTGCGGCCAAAGTTGGAAGGCATCACCGGCACTGCAACCTACACCCATTGGAAAACTCCTCCGCTCAGCACACTAGCCAGTATATTCTAGGCACTATAGTAGCTCTGTTGGTGACGCAAAAGCGGCCATTTTAAATGTTTTCGTGGTGCACAGGCGGCCATTCTGGAAGCCAGACTGCTGCGTGAAGTCATCAGCATTCGTACTGTACGCTGAAGGGAGGCTCGTGTCGATGTCGGTAGGTGCGCGACGTGAAAATCGACTTTAGTATCAAAGTAAAATATCTCAACACTTTCTCAGAGCCGTCTGCATACAGGAGGCATGGCGCTGTAAACACACTTCCGAAAAATGGTGTTCGTACCCCTTTAACCAGAAAGCGTCAAAGACATATATCACGGTACTTGCTTTGCTTCAAGCTTGAGTTATTTGGATGCTGTCAACTGCCGAATACAAAACTGTGGCCACTGTGCACGATTTGACATGCTTCACGAACAAATGATTGTGTGATATTGGATATTTACATAGTGCGGACCAACGGCCCAGAATAAACATGAGCCACTCTGTCCTTTCCTTAATAAGCACTCCTTTGAACATACGAGTTCATGACATTGGATTTGCGCAAATTTATATCTACGTGATTACAAGGGAACATTTTTATTCGCATGATTGTGTTCGAGCACTTCTTCCATGAGGCGTTATGTTTGGGCGAGGACCATGAAAATAAAGACTGACGTATCATTTTAACATTCGTATGGGGAAGAGACATTATTGAAAGACAGCCGTCACGCTGACGCCGACGCCCTTATAGGAGCACATGAGTTGTAGAACTACATGCGTTTTGATTCATTCGTTATTTGGTGGGCTCTGGTTGA
The DNA here is from genome assembly GCA_030522465.1 of Rhipicephalus appendiculatus. Taxonomy (NCBI): domain Eukaryota; kingdom Metazoa; phylum Arthropoda; class Arachnida; order Ixodida; family Ixodidae; genus Rhipicephalus; species Rhipicephalus appendiculatus. The sequence goes on from JALIZH010012201.1 coordinate 80,231, forward strand.
TCTTATCGTCGCAAGATGGCACTACGAACACTGATTCTTACGTAGCAGCCTCAGAACCAGTGTATCGGAACGGAACGAAAACCGAAAGCGAAAAACGAAAAAAAAACTATATTTTTTACCGGAACGAAAACGTAACCGAAACGTTATCTATTATTTCGTTCCGGAGTGAAAACGAAATTTTTTTTATCGTTTTTCGTTTCACTCGGAAACTTGACAGTCCGGAACAACCGAGGTCATGCAACGTGAGCAATAATGCACATCTCGGAGTACAGAACTAGCGCATACCCCGGCAAGAATTCCAGAGTAAAGATGAGTTGAAATTGTGTGAAAAACGAGAACAGTGGCAACCACAGATGTTTATATTAACTCACGTGCACTTTCGTGTGCCCACGACACATTACAGCGTGGAGAGGGCATTCTCGGCGCGCAAGTTTGTTTTATATGAACAGTGGTCTCGCATATGAGAGGTACAGTCAATGACGGGCTGCTTCTTAGATCATACTCACTCCCTTGACGCAAAGTATTGAGCGTGCTCAAAATATTCGTAATTCACTTTTGAAAAAGTCTGCTATAACTTAGAAGGGCACTGGTTTTGCGATGATTTGTAGGAAGTGGTGGTACAGTTAGTTGTGCTCCTCTTAAGAACGTGGCAAGAACGTGTTCTACCCCTGTCCCACTTTCTTAAGAGGAGCGTGAGTAATTATACGACGAATCCAACAGAGTAAAAGCTCCTTGATTTGAAATCTAATGGGACTATAAAATTGTTCGAATTAAGCGGAGTTTGAATTAGTGGGCAGGCGCTAGAATGAACACACATCGCGCCACACTGTGCGGAGACAACCCAGAGAAGCCACCCGGACTCGTTCTTGCAAATTAGGCGATACTATACACGTTTGTGGAAGGCAATTTCGTAAATTAAGTTCATGCTCTAACAGCGAACAGAATTTATTGATCACTCAGTGATACGCCAGAAACAAGCAGCGACTCGCATTCACGTGAGCAGTGAGCCTTAATGCCAAAATAAACGAAGCTATTTGTGCTCCAAAACACGTTCATTAACATGGCGGAGTTAACACAATCAAAATTTTAAGTATCGCTTTCTGAGTTTATTTAGAACAAAATAAATATTGAAATTGTCCAAGGAGACACGGCTAAAGGCAAACATTGCCTGACTGGGCCGAGCCACCCATACAGCCTGCAGCAGCAGCAGACAGATGACATTTACAACCATAAAAACATACATGGAAATCAATCATTACACTTGTTTTACACAGATGAAAGTAATGTGTAATTTAGGTGATCAGTCTGGGCCGATTTCTGCGAGGAGGGACGAAAGCCGGGGCCTCCCAGTTCGAATTAACCGTAGTAGATGCCGACGTGCTCGAATTATCGGGAGTTTTCCCCCATAGAAATACATAGGGCTGTGTCAGTTCGAATTAAATGTAAGTTCGAATTAACCGAGTTCGAATTAACGAGCTTTTAGTGTATTTTTATCGTTACTCTAACTTCAAAATTTCGCATACAAATAAATAACGTTACGAACCGTTATGGAACTTTTTTTTTTCGTTCCGGAACAGAAACGGAACGGAACTTCTTGCGGTGAAACGAAACTAAAACCGTAACGAAAAACATTTCGTTCCGACACCCTGCTCAGAACACGGGAAACCTTGCAAGCACTTCTCTATTTTTAGTTCCTTCTTTTCTTCGATATTGTTTTTCTTCTTTTTAAACCCATCATCTCAAGTGAAAGGAATCTGTTGTTAATATGTTAACTTGACACAAATCAGTGATTAAAAAAACCGCCAGGCCTGCGCGGAACTCGCAGCACAGCCACAGCGAAAGCTGGGAGAGCGGCCTTTCTAGAGCCTTTTTAAACGTTCTTGGGGCAACTACAACAACCGCACTTGCATGGTACCCACTACGCCATAAATCATAATTTTTGTGTAGTGGGGAAGCGTCTACTATGTCATTATTCGTCATTCTTCAGAAAAGCGCCGTACCCACTACACTCTTTTAACGCATTATGTGCACTTTGTTGATGCTGTGGCTGACGACGATGAAGAATTTCGCCTGAGTCTTTTGTAATGGGTTGGAGCATTGAACGACCCCCCCGTTACGCAATTCGATTTGTGTGACGCCTGGTTCTTACTTCATTGTTCTAAAACGCTTAACAATACAAGTTAACGCGATTCCTTACCCGACATGAAGCTTGCATAGGGTCAGTTTGCACCGCAGTTTCAAGCAGGGGCGTAGCTCAGTGGTAGAGTGCTGGGCTGCCACGCAGAAGACCCGGGTTCGATTCCCATTCGGCCAAAAGTGTTCTTTATTTATTTAGTTTTTTTCTTATTTCGTGCGATATTGGTTACGGACACCGGCGGCGGTGGCGGCGGCGGACAACTACGGCGCAGAAACGACCCTTGTTGTGATCTTATAACAGCTTTCGCTGTAAAAACTACCAACGTTCTGATATGCTTCTAGTGTTCCTTCATGGCTTTTGGGTTTGCAGTAATTAGTTGCAGTCGTAGAAACCCTACATTCCCGGATTTGTTTAAATATGAACTGAGCAGAACGCCTATTATGCTTTATTACAAGTGTTAGATGTGAGTTCTCTGCTGAACGTTCCTGATCTTCCATGAAACATTTCTTCTTTAATAAATGCAACGAAACACGAAAACATTACAACGCATTTATTACAGTGTCTAGTATAGCTGTGACAGTGAAAAACGCAGGAGCAAAGCCCTAAAGGCACGTGCGCTTTGATTTAGGTCATCGTAAGAAACCCCCAGTTGGTCGAAGTGTCCGGAGCCCTTTGACTACGGTGTGTCTCATAATCATATCACGGTTTCGGAATATAAAAAACCACAAAGAAATTGTAAGCAATCAAGCAGCTGAGGCTCTTAGTGTTTATCGGGAGAACCTGAGTCCAGCGGAACTAAATGCTACCAGTGCGCTCATAGCGGTTATGACGGTTGTCAGTAGACGACAGTCTGGTCATCGGTAACCATACGGTGAAGCAACCTTAATTTCACGAATGCGTCTGTTACGAAATAAAGAAAAGGAAGTGGTGTGGATCACGAAAAACGGGCACGGGCGTTGGCTCGTTCAGTTGTTCCATTATTTTTAACCCAGACGTCCGGGTCTAGTTTCCTTTTTCATCTTTTCGCTGCATTCGTTTCGCTGCACTCGTACATTTGACTGTCATCGCTGGTGCACGCATGAGGTCAAGAATGTACCCAACTATTAGCATCGTGTATGTATTCCCAGCACAACATTCGAAAGCACTGTAACCCACTCATAATGAAACACTAAACGGTGAAACCGTTGCGACTGTATCACAGTAAATCACGATCGAGTTGCTTCTGATAGCACACGAAACGATCAACGCGTCACCGTCTGCACACTAAATGAAAACTTAAAATGAAAGCTCGTTCATCACAATAAGAAAGGAGGCGCCCGCTGTGTAGGTGAAAAACAGCTGACCTGGTGTATCACGTTCAGCACCTTGAGGCAGTCTCCATCATTCTGAACATCTGGATTGGTGATGACTTTCTCGAAGTCTCTGCAACAAGATATAGGCGACTTTGGGCATCGTACCAATCGCGCCATAAGCTTAATGCGTCGCGCGCCATAAGTGAATCGAACTGAGCTTGAGAGATGACGAAGTCCAGACGACAGCTATAGTGCACTGTCCACAGTGATCAGTTCGTACTGATCATTGTACCTATATGGTGAAGTAGGTAGGACAGTGTCGTGTCCTTCTTGTCCTCTCTGTCCCCGTCTAAATTGCGCTACTTCACCATAAAGGTACAACGATCATTCACCAACTAGCCCAGCTTTCAACCTTATTGAAGTTCGTACCGACTTTGGACGCTGTTTGGTTACGTACTAATAATGCAACAACCAGCTCGGTCTGGAAAACTTTAGTAACACCTAGACGTGGCGCACTACTTTACAGATTTATGTTTGCTAGCGCAAGAACAGACACTGGTTTCAGTTTAGACCGAGTAAATGAGTTTATAAACGTCTAAGGAGCAAAGGCCCAGTTGTAGCAAAGAAAAAGGGATGGGCTTGATGACTCGGTCCAATTATATATTGCGCACATAACAGGGGCTCATTTTATTTGTATTGCACAGGGCGTTTCTACGGGCGACCGTTTTTCTGAATACACCGAAATCCACCGCTGCTGAGCAAAAAAACTTTTTCAAACCACCCAATGGAATTCGTCATTAGTGTGCTTATGGAGCCAACGTGATAGTGCCGAGAGTGGCCGCGCCCTATGAAGGCCCTCCCTATTTTCGATGTCTGTACTACGTAGGTAAGTTTATGTTTGTAGGCGGATTGATATTCGCAGATCTCTGAGCCTTAGAGACTGCTATGAGCCTGCACAGGCGTACACGCACCAACTGCTCTATAGCGCAGTTGAAAATTTCGTAATCATTCATACCGGTTAATCTATTTGTCACTGTAGGTAGCGGGAAAGGTCTGTATAGGGGTGTTTTAGTTTACTATTGATGGCTCTGACGGTAAATGCCCCCACACACACTGCGTTTGTCTGCGCGCGTATGTGTTTGTACGCGCTATAGCGTGTACCTGTGTGGCTACGTCACTAGATGTTCTGTGACTCAAAGTGGTGATCGTCAAACATAAGCGATTTTTCTTCTTTTTGCTTAGTCCAAGCTGTTTAAACAGTACGTCGCTCCGGAATGTTCTACGAGCGTGAACTCTTTAACCACGTACGCAAGTGCTGGGGAAAAAAGGTTGCACTGTTGCAGCTAGCCTCACAGGTAGCCAAAAAAGGCTCAAAATCTGTGGCATCCCATTCGATCCCCTAAAGGACGACGAGCAGGCACGATTTTACTTCAGCCATGTACTCTGCGTTGCATAAGTAACAAAAAATTGTGGAGATCACTCAGGCTCACTCGTGAAATATATTTTGTGTTTAGGGCTCCCGGACTCACTCGGACTCGCAATCATCAAAATATTATTCACCCGGACTCACTCAGACTCAGACTCACGGCTCGATCTGAGTCTGAGTGAGTCCGAGTGAGTCGACTCAGGAGTCCGTGAGCCCAGAATTATTTACGGAACTTTACAGCGCAAAAAACGCACGACGGACGAAAGCAACACAGACGACGACGACAAGCGCTGATCCCTTAACACCTACCGAGAGACAACGTGCGCTCTCATCGGCAGAGGCTTGATGCGAAACCTGACGTACAAAAGAAAGCTGTGCTGGCCTTGACTCCCTGGGAGCCACGGCAAACGTAGGACCAAGGGAAAGAACACGGGTTACATCGGCTGGCAAAGTTATATCACCGGCGCTGTAGTGTTCGGTAAATATGTACCAACAAGCCCAACTCGCCACTTTAACCCAGAATTATCTTTTTCGACCATGGTGTGAATGTTCTACAACACCAATATCTCACGTAATCAGTGCTCTTCTTGGCGCCTTTTGATATAGTACCTTGTAATACGAGTTATGAGTGGTTGCAAACAAGTGAGAACGCGTTTCTTGAAAAGGGATGGAAACATAAGATACATTTATCAAGAACTTTCTTGGAAGTGTTGGCGGGGGGGTAGGGGGGAGGTCAAGGCACCCCTTTTCGTAATTCACACCTCTGATGAATAAATATGGAAATGATGTATGAACGATACTGCTTTGAAATACGTGTGAGTAGGCGTGAATATAAATGTGAATTCCGGTAAGGCTGATAGTAATGCCGAAGATGAGTAGATAAGCCCACAGGTCGGCAAAAAAAAGTGGAACTCACTCATGCTTACTCAAGAAATATATCTTGAGCTTTGGACTCACTCGAACTCAGAGTCACCAAAATTTTCCTGAGCAGGACTCACTCGAGCTCACACTCGCGAAAATGTTCTTGGACCGGACTCACTCGGACTCAAACTCATCAAACTATAACTCACAAGGAATCATCACACTCAGACTCACGGCTCGCTCCGAGTCTGAGTGAGTCTGAGTGAGTCCGAGCGAGTCGACTCATGAGTGAGTTCACCGACCTGTGCTGCGCTGTCAGCACACGTGAAAGAACAACATGAGGTCTCAATTTTGAGAGCCATTCACTACAGCTAGCCTGATTTTTTTCGTGGTTCTGGCACGCAAAAGCACGGAAATTATTATCACATACAGTGAAATCTCGGTGATACGAACACATTTCATACAAATTTCGGGGTGATTCGAATTTTCCTTTGGTCCCGGTCAAGGCCTGTTGGCCTCCAATGTAATGGAGTACGGTTGTTGCGAAACGATTTTCACCCCGCGATGTTTGATACGAACGTACACTACCTCACAGGTACGAAGAGGTGCTGTCCGTGCTGTCGCGGAAGACGCGCTAAGCACGTGCGAGCGCGGGAACGCAAGCGCGGGCATGGTCGCCGCACCGCCAAATCGTCAGAATCACGGTGTAAGAAAAATACCTTTCTTACGGTCAGAACAAACCTTGAGAGACGCGTCATGGTCTCCGAGATTGTGTGCGCGAATTTTTGAGGCTCTAATGTGCCTCCGTGTGCCTTCGCATTTATATTACCGAGGGCATTGACAGCATGCTTTTTTTTTCTAACGCGTCGACGCGGGCTGATGTCGTTGTACTGTGTTTAAACCTGCCTCGTACTTGTGATGTCTGCCTCGTGCATCAGATATCCCATGAAAGGTGGACGAGGACCGATAAAAGGCGAGGACGGTCTTCGTGAAGGAGTCAGGCCTCACAACGTCAACATGCGCGACTTTTGAGGTCACTTGTGCGGGCACGGCTGCAAATCGCCCAAAAAACATCCCCAACACCTCCGCGATAACAATATCATAACATAGGACCGTGGTTGAGAAGTTTTGTGGCCTTGATTTATCGTGTCAAAGTGATTCTTGTATTACTTTCGCCGCAGTACTCCGGTGTCATGCGAAAAAAGCATACTAAAACTTGGAAGGGGTTACTGCTGTCGCGAGTCACAACGCACTTGGTTCATTAATTAAACACGCGTGAAAGGGCTATATATTTACGAGTGCTGGTATAATTGCCAACATCTAAAAGCTTAACTGACAATCATTCAGGGTTCTTCCCTACGTTGCTGTGGCCCTGAAAAACAATAAATGAATATGTACGCCAGCTTTTCTTTTGTCGCATGCTAATTTCACATGCTTTCTGGTGATACGAATTTCGGATGATACGAATATTTTTGGTGGTCCCATGAGATTCGTATCACCGAGGTTTCACTGTATTCAGTTAATTTCGGTTTAAAGTGAAGATGTGTCAGCGTTCCCTCTATCAGTTTGTCCGATAAGGAGGTCGATTATCTGCGGTCCACGTGTTATAGTTAACTAAGCGGGAGTGATTTTCAGTTTGAAATCTTTCACCGGTGTTGTATCATGGCTACGCGGTTTCACGAGTTTTTTCGTTGTCTGTGACACATCATCTTTGCTGCGGCTTTTTAAGGTTGACACAGTTTTCAATAAACCAGTTGTGAGTCTGCGCTCGTTTTCGTCTGTTCTTTCTTTGTGTCTCGTCCTGTCGCGCAGTTTTTTCTGAAGATGTTCCCGTACCGGCTCGCCCAACTTTCAACCCTTGTTGTGACTATGCTTCTCGCTGCGCTAGCAAACATGAAAGTCAGTAGAAGTCAACGAGCCCATTTTGTTATCGTATTGCCCTGACGCACCCATAATAACGATCTAAGCGTGTTTTGATTCACAACGTAAGGAGCTCAATGCTGGTTGACGTTGCTTTCGAGTGCTACTTTGAAGCGGGATTGCCCACTCACGTGACGCTACACCAGGCAAGGCGCAGTAGAGGCAGGAACTTCGCGAGATAGCACTTCCTCGCCGCCACATCTGCGTGGATCCACTTGAGGAGGGCGTTGAAGGCGTCATCCACCTCGTTGGGAGCGTGCAGTCGGCCGTCTTCGAGGATGGTGCGGATCTCCTCCGGCGTAAGTCTTTCAAACTGCGTGTTTTTCTTCCACACCTGCGTCAGCATACAGACATGTCTAGTTTTTTTTTAACACGAAAGTGTTTAATGCCGGGGTCCACCAAGATTTGAGTGACGTATTTCTGTCACGGAAATGACGTCGAAAAAATACGCATGGCCAGAAGACGAAGAAAAAAAGTTCCGTCAACGGGAGTCGAACCTACGACCTCTTGGTGTGCGACAAGAGATGCCGGGCACGCTATCCACTGCGCCACGATCACATCATTTGTAGGCTTTAAAAAAAAGCCTTTTATATCTACCACTGTCCTCTCACAGTGCTCTTGCTTAAGTGAAGTAATGCGTTATGACCGTGACATGAACGATTAGTTCCTTCAAAGCGTCGTTTCTACGCGTTCGTCCCATTCGGCGCGTTTCGAATAGGAAAAGTGCAATTTTGTCAACGCATTAACACACTGCCAGGTGGCGACCTTACCCCTAGCATTGGGCTCGCTCAGAGCATCCGTCCATACGAAAAATAGCTCTGCAACGCGCTAGGGCGTCGCGTGGCCGTAGCTCCGCGTTCCCAACTTAAGCTCGTCCCGCGAAAAATCGCAGCCGGCCGACGGGGAAGACACGACGCGCGTTGCGTTTCCCTCTGGTTGGGCAGCGTTGTTTAATAACTCTAACATGCCTGGAGTAGGTGACCTTAGCCCAAGTTCGGCGTCCAATCAATGACGCTGTTCTGGCTGTCACACCGCTTTTTCTATTTCTGCTCTCACCTTACAGTTACCACAAGCATCTATGACCACAAGGGTCTGTTTAATCATTGATCATGGATGTTAGTTGTCGGGATACAGATGTACTACCAAGCGTCAACGTGGATGCATCCACGTCAAACGGTGCTATAACTGTCAAACACCAACACACGTTGTGCAAGCTATCTTATATCAATGTACTGTGAACATTCAACTACTTCTGTAAGGACATGTTTCACTTTCGTGTCATACCGATTCCTATGACGGAGGGATCAACCATGTTTTTTTAATTAAAAAATGCTTCCGCTTTCGATTTACGATGCCACCGTCAATAGAGCAGCACTAGCGGCGACTGGCTATGCGTTTAACTAGCCGAACTCACGAGTTGATGATTTAAATTACACCACCCTTCAAGGAGAAAAGTAGGAAGTAGATGCTGCACGATTAAACTCCAGCAAACAGCGCTTGTCTTACACCCCCCCCCCCCCCATCCCTTGTAAACCGCTCTGATTTGAGCAATTTAGCTTTATTCCACTGCTCATATCAGGACATCCATTGGTTATTTGCAGTGGTGCAGTAAGTCATCTTCAAATCAATAGCGGTTCCTTTCCATTGCAGTTTATATGCAGTGTAATGTCAAAACTCTTACATATAATCATTTTTTTTTTCGATAGTAGGTAGCTATTTGTAGGATGGTAATCTCAATAATGACTTTTTTGTATGCAGTGTATTCTATACCATGTCTTTGTTGCTCGGTGACAATCAGGTTATGATGTGTCTGAATTTTTTACACAATCTGATATTTCGTTTTGAATTTTCTATAACTATGCACGAGATGCCCAATTTCAGTGTACATGCCCTGATATATCACGCATCCCGTGAAGTATAGTGTTGTCACGTTCTTTGCCGTGGGGCTGTTACCACTCCGACATTTTTTTTTTCTGCTATGTTTTTTTTTTTTTTGGGGGGGGGGGGGGCTGTGGACTGTCAAGTTGTTTTATAGACAGCTGTTTTTTTAGTCTTTTCTTTCTGTGCGACAGACCGAAAAAGAGCTACTTTACTTGAACTCATAATTTGTAATAGGACATGGTTACTCAAGCAAAGGAAACAAAAACTAGAAGAAGGAACACGGGAGCACTCTAGCGTGACCCCGTGTGCGTCCTTGACGCCCCCCGTCTCTTTTTACGTTAGTAATCATGACCTATTACGCCGTACACCAACTAGCCCAACTTTCCGCCTTAGCTCACTGACACTCATAAGTCGGCAAAAAAATGTCGAGCTCACTCAGACTCACTCATGTAACACATTTTCCCCTTGGGACTTACTCGGACTCAGACTCAAGAAAATTCTCCTCAACCGGACTCACTCGAACTCAAGCTCACTAAAATTTTTCGCAACCGGACTCACTCGGACTCAAACACACCAAAATTTTACTCGCTCGGACTCACTCAGACTCACGCTCACAGCTCTATCTGAGCTGAGTGAGCCTGAGTGAGCCGACTCATGAGTCCGTTAGCGTATAATCAGCTTTTTCTACCATGGTAGCCAAGGTTTTCCACATCAATAATTCGCGTAATTGGTGCTCAATTGGCATCGCTGGATCTCGTACTTTCATATGTAAAACACCAGAGGTTGAAATCCAGCGAGGACATCTTTATTGAGAGAGATGACTCACACGAGATATTTTTATGGACTTCCCGGGAAAGAGTTTCCAAGGGAGGTCACAGTAACCCCCTTCCTCCGTAACTAACGCCCCTGATCAATAAATATTGAGCTGGCGTATAAACGCTTGTGCGTTAAAGCGTGTGTGAGTCGGCCTGAGCCTGCATAAGGCTGCTATTAATGCTGAAGTTGGTAAATAGAATCCTAGGTCGGCAAAAAATGTGGAGCTCACTCAGACTCACTCCAGACATATTTTACGCTTAGTGCTCACTCGGACTCAGACTCACCAAGATTTTCCTCCATCTGACTCACTCAGACTCAGTAAAATGTTTTTCAACCATACTCACTCGTACTCAAACTCACCAAAATATTATTCACTCGGACTTGAGTTAACTCATGAGTGAGTTTGCCGACCTATGCTGACGATTCCTCTATGCACAAATGTCATGGTGCTGAGGAGAAAGGTGGCACAAATCACCTGGCTAGACCTAAACAACCATCTGCGTCAAAAAAACGAACATTAAGTTCTTCTTTGATACCTCAGCCTGTGCTACCGAGATATAAGAGTCTTAGTGTCTGCACGTGCGGTGCACAGCAATCCAAAAACCGCTAAGTGACGTCCACACAGAAGTACTCCGATTCGTTATGGACCCAATTCCGCCGCCGCTGTCCCGGAACCCCTCATAACAGGTAATAAAATTGTGAGTTGGCATTTCCGTTCTTGCCGAAGCTTTCTGCAAATGGCGGCTTCTGCTCCCGTTGAAGGTCCACGGCAGTGTGCTTTACGCAATGGCGAAAGGCGTCGTCTCTCCCTTCTCTGTGCTTATTACTATGACTCCAGCGCAGTGATTAATGGTAGCCCATTCGGCAAGGCACTTCCCCGCTCCGACTTAGATTGAAAAAATGCCGAACGCCAGAGCACTGGAACGACATCGCGGCTTTCGCTGTCGAAGCTATTTTTAGTCGGTATGGAAAAACACTTCACATGCTACTATCGGAAAAAAATAATTTCATGTGAGGGAAACAAGGACTAACCAATTCCCCTACAAATGTGTATACAAAGCAAACACGCAATAGACCATAAATTATTAAAAAAAAAATGGTAACTTCGCTTGAATCGTACCGTATTAACTGAGAGAAAATCACAGGATAATGCCGGCTAGCGATGGTTATTTTTCGCTGTGGGCCCTTAAGACAAGGTACTACAATTCCTATGCGTCGATGCGTTAAATATTTTGCATGCTGCCAATAGGAATTGATTAGAGATCAACAAACAAGCAATGGCGTAAAAACCACCATTTTTATATGGAGTCTCATGGCTCTAGAGGCATCCACTGTTCACTGATTTTTCGTCACTTCAAGCCTCCATCTACCTCTGAAATATTGTTTTATTTGGATTACTACGACTTTAGAGAATCCGCCGCAATTTTTATAATTATGAGAAAAACATGAAAGTTGTAAAATTTTTAAGTTTTGAAGTGATAAAGGTTGAAATTGTTGAAAGCTCTTCAAGTTAACGTACGCGTACCTGATCGAAGTTCCTAACCAGGTATCGAAAGGCTTCTCTGGTGAGGGAGGCGTACCCACGGCTGGAGGCCAGGTGGTAAGTGCCTATGCAGGTCTCCGGTTTCAGGTCACGCTCGAAGACCTTGACGCAGTGGGTGCGCAGCTGGCTCAACTGCGTCGCGAAGATCGCATTCGGTGAGCACTGTGCAATGTGTTGCCATTAAATAACAGGGTTTCACGCAGAAACACCAAGATAGAATGCGAGGCACTCCGTGCGGTGGAAGACGCCGGATTTTCGCCACCTGGGCAGTGGCGTACCAACTCTTGCGCGAGTGGGGGGGGCAAACCTGCCTCACTTGCCGACTGCGACATATATATATATATATATATATATATATATATATATATATATATATATATATATATATATATATATATATATATATATATATATATATATATATATATATATATATATATATATATAGAGAGAGAGAGAGAGAGAGAGAGAGAGAGAACTTCATCGACAGTCACACTTCATTTTGATGTGATTTTTCATACACAGAACATTTGTTAAATAGTGTTAATAATATTATAAGAAAAAGGGACAGTCAGTTTTAGGCAGCATGCACTGGGACAACAACACATATATGCGTGTTATGCATGTAATAGTATTACACGCGACGCTTTTTATGCTTTACCTCACAACTTTCCGCATGAATACAATTATGTGGATGGCGGCCTCCTCGGTAGTATATATTTGCATCATTCAATTAAATTTTCTTAATGACTAAAAGCAGCTTACTGAGATTTCAGTTCTTAAATGCGAAGCAATCCTTAGGAAGCCAAAGGTACTTTGAGCGTTTCTATCTACTTATCTACCTATCTGGCCCCCCTACGCCTGGGTGCTCTCGTAGTTGCCTCCTTACCTTAGTATAGACCAAAATCGGCATAGGAGGGCACGAAGGTATGAGGAACATAAGTGTCTGGTCACGACATAAATAGCATGAAAATCTTGCCGTCTACGTCATGAAACTCTTTTTCCTTCAGTCATGTGTGTCACATACCCGTATACCACGGGCTGCGGTGTGCAGATATGAGCCTCAAAGTATGTATCTACCCAAAAACAGCGACAACAGACATCGATCATTTAAACGCAAGAGCCTTAAAAAAATCCGCATCAGCCGCGTTGATCCGACGAATGAAAAAATAAAAATCAGGATCCCAGCAGGAATTGAACCCAAGCATTTCGTGTGGCAGTCATGTAATCTACCACAGAACTACGCAAGGTCTTGAATCTGCTATGGAAAGGGTACTGTGCAGACATAATGTCGGTGTAACGTGCATTGTGGTTACCATGGATGCTAGCTATCGAAATTTATAGAAAGGTGATAAACATTGCATATATACTCCTATTATACAGACGCCATGTCGGTTAACATCAATTGTGGCTTCAGTGTCAGCTCCGCTTTTATAACCGTCTCATAAACATTATATATGCACTCATATGACTCAGCAAGCTATAATCAAGCGTTGCTCCGCAACGGAGGAATGCACTAAGGAATGGTATTCACATCATCGCACCATAGCATAAAATTTACGTCCATGCCCTAACGTGAGTGCTGACGTTGCGTCAGGTCATACATTTCCCTCTAAACGTCAGTGCAGTCGACGTGCCTAGTGAGCGCACGATTTGCGCACTACTACTCCATTTACAAAAACACGTCGATGTACCCCGTAACACCTGTCTGAAAGAAAATAAGAAATGCGGCATAGACAGGTACTCGCTGACTGCTTCGCATGAAACCGATTCCCACAGTTCGTGGGATCTGGCGAATTTTAACACGAAATTGTTGTATGCCGGGGTCCACTAAGACTTCAGGGACGTATTTCCGTTACGGAAACGACATCGAAAAGATGTACGCAATCACATGTCAAAGAAAAAAGTTCCGTCAACGTGCATCGAACCGATGACTTCTCGGTCCGCCGCCACAAGTGCCGAGCACGCTATCCACTGGGCAACGGCCACAGACCAACTGCTGTACAAACGCGCCTTTTATATCTCACACTTTCCTCTTACAATGCCCTTGGTCAGCGGGGTAGTGTCGCCCTCTTGGAGTGGTAAAGTAAAGTAATTCATCATTACTGTGGCCTCCGCGATTAGCCCCTGCAACGCGTACTGCTACGCGTCTGTCCCATACGGCGCGTTTACAATACAAGTGCAAATTTGTAAACGCCTCAACACACCGCGAAGTGGCGACCTTAGCCCAAGCGTCGGTCTCGCTCACAGCGTCTATCCAAACCAAAAATGGCTCTGCGACGCGCGCCCGGCCGCCTCACCTGGATGCAATAACGCGTTCCTCGCATACGCTCGCACCGAGAAACATCGCGATCGGGCTATAGGGGCGACACGACGCGCTTAGCGTTTCCCTCTAGATACCACAAAGTTTAATCACACTTTAATATGCCGCGGGATGGTGACCTTAGCCCAATTTCTGCGCTCATCTTGCTATCACGCCTCTTTCTCTGATTATGCTCTGGCCGTTAACAGCTACAGATACCACAATGGTTTGTTTAATAAATTGATCGTGGACGTTAGTCGTCGGGATGGAGATGTACCACCAAGCGTCAACGAGGGTGCATCCACGTTGAACGGTGCTCTAGCTGCCAATGCCAAACTCCAAAACATACATTGGGCAAACCCTCCTATATCAATGTACAGTAAACATTCAATTACCTCTGTAAAGGCGCGTTTTACTTTCGTGCTATACTGATTTCTATGACGGAGGGGTCAACCATGTTTTTTTTTTCAATGAATGATTGCTGTTATACATTTTCATAATAAGTATTACACTTTCTTGCATATACTCAGGCTTGTGTGCATTATAATTTGCCCTCTTTGCTAATAATCGAAACAGTGTTTCTGGTGCGTGCTTATTAACATTATTACTATTATTATATTACTCTTATTATCAACTTGTGAACCCTTTTCTTCAGAAAATGTATAATGTGTGGTGTTAAAAGCGTAGTACATTGTAAACAACTTTGTAGTACAACTGACATTGCAATACAACTGAATTTTTTTTTAAAGAAAAAATGGTGGGCGATTATAACGTTAAACTATACCTCTTCGCTTCTTTCCGAAATGGCTGTTAGCTGTGTATGATTGGTCGAAACATTCTGGGTCATGCACACAGCACCAGCTTGTTACGCGAGGCAACAAATGACGCAAAATTATCCATCGCGTAATGACCACTTATGCACGACACGTAAAAAATAAGAGGATGAACTATTTTCAATACGGCATATTGTTGGCTATTGGTTCTTCGGCATTTAAAATTTTCTGTGTGCCGTGAAATCACCTGCTTGTTACATGACGTCAGGAATGTGTGATATGTCGTGGGGTTTATTACAACTTATGCAGATGAAACAGCGCATTCACGTGCTGAACAATACCTAAAACTTTTTGGAATAGCCGGAGAGCGTCTCCTTCTAAACGTAATTCAAGTAGGCTAGCCGCCGATCACATTAGCAGTGACTACATATAGCAGCTGGCGAGATGGATTCATATGAGTATAATGAACATTTTCACTAGCATCATAACGACGTTTAGCTGTTTGTGCGCGTATACCAACCTGTGAGCTCATTCTTGCTGAGAGAGAGATAGGGAGAGAGAGAAATAAGCAGCGCTGCGCGTGTGTGCTTCTTTGCTGTCCGAGTTGTCTTTTGAGCTGTAAAAGTGAATTCAAGTTGAATGAAAACCAACTAGCCCGACTCTTAATTAAGCCTCCTTAGTGCAAAAAACCACGGACCTTCACCATCTCCCTGGTCCGGTGGATCAAGTTGCGGGGCAAGCTTAAAAGCTGAGCTTCCCACTGTGCTCGAGTCCACTGCTGTATTCGTCGCCACTTTGCAAGCTGCCGCCATCACTCCAAGCTACCATAAGCAAGGCTAATCAGGTTGATCGGAGACTAAAGCGGAAACCTTTCTTGGCGCTTCCAGTACGGCAAAATAAAACATTAAAAAAATATTCGTCACACTCATCGGCTCACAGCAGCTTGGACAGAGCAGCGGTGATGCTATTCCTTTTCGATGAAAGAAAATAATTTTCCTGAAGCAGAAAGTGTTTTGACCGGTCCATAAAAAGTTTGCTCGTTCCCATCCGTAAGTGCATCGTCAATGATTTAAATTTCAGGCCAGGCACAGCAGAATAAAAGCATGAAGGAGCTGATCTAATGTTATAAGGCCCCTGCTCAGCGCTAGGCTGCTCTGCAATGCTACAGCACAAGGCGCGAAAGCGTCGCATAGGCGACCCGCACCGCAAGGAGCCTACAAGGAAAATCGTCACAGCAGAAATATTGGAAAAATTTCATCATATTGTAACATTCCCTCGTTACATTCGCATTCCCTCATAACAATATAATTGAGTGATTACTGCGCTGAAAGAAAACTTTGCCTTAGTTGCTGGTTTCCCAGCGTGCAGCCAACACTGACCACTGTCGGAAGTGGGGGGCTCAGCCCCCCTAACTTTTTCTAGTGGGGGGCCTGCGCCCCCCTTGCCCCCCCCGGCTGGTACG
>JALIZH010012202.1:0-30196 GCA_030522465.1 Rhipicephalus appendiculatus
CGGGTCGAAGGATAAGCAACAGCGCTTATGTTGTTTGTATCTTAGCCTTCATCCCCTTTTCTCTTATGTTGTTTGCATCTTAGCCTTCAGCCCCGAGCATAAGATGCTTCGCATCTAAAAAATCGTTCATAAGTGGCCATTTTCATAAATCAACAAAGGTAAAAAAATTCCCCATCTCCCGCTAAAGGGAACCATGTGTGGATGCGAAGCAGCGGGGAGATAATTAGCTTGAGCGGGGAGGAACGTCGCCGCTCTCATTTCACGGCAGCGGTCCGGGCGCTCATAGCGGCGCTGCACAGGGAGAGAATGAGGCGCGCGCGCTCCGTCATTTTCATACCGCGGAACTACCGTGGCGCCCCCAGCGGAGTATGCAGCTTTCGCACCACCTGTCGTGCACGCCGCTCCGGAGAGAATTCCTAGGGAGGAGAGGACGGGGGGGACCGTAGGAGATGAGAGAGAGGGAGAGGGGGACGTGCATGCGCTGTGGGACGCGGGAGCCGCTCCGTAGAGTAGAGGATTCCTAGAGGAGAGAGGGGGGAGAGGACGCGCATGCGTTGTGGGGATGTGGGACGCGGGCGCCGCTCTGTAGAGTAGATGATTCCTAGAGGAGAGAAGGGGGTGAGCGTAGGAGAGGATAGGAGAAGGGACGCGCATGCGCTGTGGGGGGTGTGGGACGCGGGGGCCGCTCCGTAGAGTAGAGGATTCCTAGAGGAGAGAAAGGGGGGTGAGCGTAGGAGAGAGAGAGAGGGGGAGGGAACGCGCATGCGCTATGGTGGTGTTGGACGCGGGATGGAGGGACGGACTAAGCCCCCTCCAAACACAGTGCAAGCAAGATGAAGGAATGGCGTCAACCTGGGCGACAGACACCACCTGCCTAGCCATTTTTAGGCAGCCTTTCTGTCCTCTCGGCCATGACTCTAATGACTGTGGTAGTGGTTGACGGCCTTCATATTTCTACAGTGTTCTGGCTCGCATAATGGGTGCTTTCCTACTTCATGAAAGTGGCCGGACGCGGGACGCGGGATGGGTACGCGGGAGGGACGGACACAGTCCCGAGCATAAGATGCTTCGCATCTAAAAAAATTCCCCATCTCCCGCTAAAGGGAACCATGTGTGGATGCGAAGCAGCGGGGAGATAATTACCTTGAGCGGGAGGAACGTCGCCGCTCTCATTTCACGGCAGCGGTCCAGGCGCTCATCGCGTAGCTGCACAGGAGAGAGGCTGAGGCGCGCGCACTCCGTCATTTTCATACCGCGGAACTACCGTGGCGCCCCCAGCTGAGTATGCAGCTGTCACACCACCTGTCGTGCGCGCCGCTCCGTAGATGATTCCTGACGACGATGAAGAATTTCGGCTGAGGCTTTTGTAATGGGTTGGAGCATTGAACGACCCACTCGTTACGCAATTCGATTTGTGTGACACCTGGTTCTTACTTTATTGTTCTAAAACGCTTAACAACACAAGTTAACGCGATTCCTTACCCGACATGAAGCTTGCATAGGGTCAGTTTGCACCGCAGTTTCAAGCAGTGGCGTAGCTCAGTGGTAGAGTGCTGGGCTGCCACGCACAAGACCCGGGTTCGATTCCCCATTCGGTCATAAGTGTTTTTTATTTATTTAGTTTTTTTCTTATTTCGTGCGATATTGGTTACGGACACCGGCGGCGGCGGCGGCGGACAACTACGGCGCAGAAACGACCCTTGTTGTGATCTCATAACAGCTTTCGCTGTAAAAACTACCAACGTTCTGACATGCTTCTAGTATTCTTTCATGGCTTTTGGGTTTGCAGTAATTATACTCCATCTCACAATTACCTTGCAGCACTGCCGAAGCTACGAGGAGTAAACAGGCAGTGTCCTTGCGCAGCACATAATATAGTCCCGGGCTTAACTCTCATTATCAACGAGGTGCAAGTGTTTTAGCTGTGCTTCTCGCATGACGCGTTACGGCGCTACGTGGCACGTTAGGCCCTTCACGCATGCACTTCGAAATTTCTGAAATAATGAAGAGATTACCGGCTGGTAGCCGTAATAACCACCCTAACCTCGGTGACGTACAGCAACATGGCAGCCCCCATACACCCCAGACCACCCGCTTCCATCCGAATTCGGGCTTTTTACTGGCTCTCTGCCCGGACAGCAAGAAATAAGTGGCATAATCTCTCATCGCTTAGTCTAATCTAACGCTCAGGGCAAATAATCAGGTATCTTCTTTCGCTATTATTTATATCGCTCGTTTGTTTTTGGTGCTGCTAGGACTACTGAGGCGATGCCAATCCGTAAAAGTGGTTTGATGTTAACTGAGCAGATGTCGCCACAACATTAGCGTCGGTGATGCGTTGACGATGCGAAACACCCTGAATGTCTATATTGTTTTCTGTGCCAATAATTTGCTGTTCCACCCAAGAATGGTAAGCGATTGCAGCTGAAAGTGCGTCGACAATGCTGTCAAAAAAGAACTCGGTGAAAACGCCAGTATGGACGCTGTTATAAAAAGAACCGCGTTCCTCTCACGCCCTGCACAAGTGGGTTTCTGAACATAAAGAAACAGCGAGGTCGCGTTCCCGCGGAGGTTTATGCGTTTTGTATTAACTGCAGGGAGCAAGTATCGAGAAGGTAGGCGAGCCGACGCCAAAGAGACGACGAGCAGACGACGCGACGCGGATGAACATGTCTTGAGGGGGGCTTTCGCCTTTCCTATTGGCTAACAAGCCCTGCAGCTTCCACAGTGCTGCAAGGTACTTCTGAGATGGAGTATAGTTGCAGTCGCAGAAATCCTACATTCCCGGATTTGTTTAAATATGCACTGAGCAGAACGTCTATTATGTTTTATTACAAGTGTTAGATGTGAGTTCTCTGCTGAAGGTTCCTGATCTTCCATGAAACATTTCTTCTTTAATAAATGCAACGAAACACGAAAACATTACAACGCATTTATTATAGTGTCTAGTATAGCTGTGACAGTGAAAAACGCAGGAGCAAAGCCCTAAAGGCCCGTGCGCTTTGATTTAGGTCACCGTAAGAAACCCCCAGTTGGTCGAAGTGTCCGGAGCCCTTTGACTACGGTGTGTCTCATAATCATATCACGGTTTCGGAATATAAAAACCCACAAAGAAATTGTAAGCAATCAAGCAGGTGAGGCTCTTAGTGTTTATCGGGAGAACCTGAGTCCAGCGGAACTAAATGCTACCAGTGCGCTCATAGCGGTTATGACGGTTGTCAGTAGACGACAGTCTGGTCATCGGTAACCATACGGTGAAGCAACCTTAATTTCACGAATGCGTCTGTTACGAAATAAAGAAAAGGAAGTGGTGTGGATCACGAAAAACGGGCACGGGCGTTGGCTCTTTCAGTTGTTCCATTATTTTTAACCCAGACGTCCGGGTCTAGTTTCCTTTTTCATCTTTTCGCTACATTCGTTTCGCTGCACTCGTACATTTGACTGTCATCGCTGGTGCACGCATAAGGTCAAGAATGTACCCAACTATTAGCATCGTGTATGTATTCCCAGCACAACATTCGAAAGCACTGTAACCCACTCATAATGAAACACTAAACGGAGAAACCGTTGCGACGGTATCGCAGTAAATCACGATCGATTTGCTTCTGATAGCACACGAAACGATCAACGCGTCACCGTCTGCCCACTAAATGAAACTTTAAAATGAAAGCTTGTTCATCACAATAAGAAAGGAGGCGCCCGCTGTGTAGGTGAAAAACAGCTGACCTGGTGTATCACGTTCAGCACCTTGAGGCAGTCTCCATCATTCTGAACATCTGGATTGGTGATGACTTTCTCGAAGTCTCTGCAACAAGATATAGGCGACTTTGGGCATCGTACCAATCGCGCCATAAGCTTAATGCGTCGCGCGCCATAAGTGAATCGAACTGAGCTTGAGAGATGACGAAGTCCAGACGACAGCTATAGTGCACTGTCCACAGTGATCAGTTCGTACTGATCATTGTACCTATATGGTGAAGTAGGTAGGACAGTGGCGTGTCCTTCTTGTCCTCTCTGTCCCCGTCTAAATTGCGCTACTTCACCATAAAGGTACAACGATCATTCACCAACTAGCCCAGCTTTCAACCTTATTGAAGTTCGTACCGACTTTGGACGCTGTTTGGTTACGTACTAATAATGCAACAACCAGCTCGGTCTGGAAAACTTTAGTAACACCTAGACGTGGCGCACTACTTTACAGATTTATGTTTGCTAGCGCAAGAACAGACACTGGTTTTAGTTTAGACCGAGTAAATGAGTTTATGAACGTCTAAGGAGCAAAGGCCCAGTTGTAGCAAAGAAAAAGGGATGGGCTTCATGACTCGGTCCAATTATATATTGCGTACATAACAGGGGCTCATTTTATTTGTATTGCACAGGGCGTTTCTACGGGCGACCGTTTTTCTGAATACACCGAAATCCACCGCTGCTGAGCAAAAAAAACTTTTTCATACCAGCCAATGGAATTCGTCATCAGTGTGCTTATGGAGCAAACGTGATAGTGCCGAGAGTGGCCGCGCCCTATGAAGGCCCTCCCTATTTTCGATGTCTGTACTACGTAGGTATGTTTATGTTTGTAGGCGGATTTATATTCACAGATCTCTGAGCCTTAGAGACTGCTATGAGCCTGCACAGGCGTACAAGCACCAACTGCTCTATAGCGCAGTTGAAAATTTCGTAATCATTCATACCGGTTAATCTATTTGTCACTGTAGGTAGCGGGAAAGGTCTGTATAGGGGTGTTTTAGTTTACTATTGATGGCTCTGACGGTAAATGCCCCCCACACACACTGCGTTTGTCTGCGCGCGTATGTGTTTGTACGCGCTATAGCGTGTACCTGTGTGGCTACGTCACTAGATGTTCTGTGACTCAAAGTGGTGATCGTCAAACATAAGCGATTTTTCTTCTTTTTGCTTAGTCAAAGCTGTTTAAACAGTACGTCGCTGCGGAATGTTCTACGAGCGTGAACTCTTTAACCACGTACGCAAGTGCTGGGGAAAAAAGGTTGCACTGTTGCAGCTAGCCTCACAGGTAGCCAAAAAAGGCTCAAAATCTGTGGCATCCCATTCGATCCCCTAAAGGACGACGAGCAGGCACGATTTTACTTCAGCCATGTACTCTGCGTTGCATAAGTAACAAAAAATTGTGGAGATCACTCAGGCTCACTCGTGAAATATATTTTGTGTTTAGGGCTCCCGGACTCACTCGGACTCGCAATCATCAAAATATTATTCACCCGGACTCACTCAGACTCAGACTCACGGCTCGATCTGAGTCTGAGTGAGTCCGAGTGAGTCGACTCAGGAGTCCGTGAGCCCAGAATTATTTACGGAACTTTACAGCGCAAAAAACGCACGACGGACGAAAGCAACACAGACGACGACGACAAGCGCTGATCCCTTAACACCTACCGAGAGACAACGTGCGCTCTCATCGGCAGAGGCTTGATGCGAAACCTGACGTACAAAAGAAAGCTGTGCTGGCCTTGACTCCCTGGGAGCCACGACAAACGTAGGACCAAGGGAAAGAACACGGGTTACATCGGCTGGCAAAGTTATATCACCGGCGCTGTAGTGTTCGGTAAATATGTACCAACAAGCCCAACTCGCCACTTTAACCCAGAATTATCTTTTTCGACCATGGTGTGAATGTTCTACAACACCAATATCTCACGTAATCAGTGCTCTTCTTGGCGCCTTTTGATATAGTACCTTGTAATACGAGTTATGAGTGGTTGCAAACAAGTGAGAACGCGTTTCTTGAAAAGGGATGGAAACATAAGATACATTTATCAAGAACTTTCTTGGAAGTGTTGGCGGGGGGTAGGGGGAGGTCAAGGCACCCCTTTTCGTAATTCACACCTCTGATGAATAAATATGGAAATGATGTATGAACGATACTGCTTTGAAATACGTGTGAGTAGGCGTGAATATAAATGTGAATTCCGGTAAGGCTGATAGTAATGCCGAAGATGAGTAGATAAGCCCACAGGTCGGCAAAAAAAGTGGAACTCACTCATGCTTACTCAAGAAATATATCTTGAGCTTTGGACTCACTCGAACTCAGAGTCACCAAAATTTTCCTGAGCAGGACTCACTCGAGCTCACACTCGCGAAAATGTTCTTGGACCGGACTCACTCGGACTCAAACTCATCAAACTATAACTCACAAGGAGTCATCACACTCAGACTCACGGCTCGCTCCGAGTCTGAGTGAGTCTGAGTGAGTCCGAGCGAGTCGACTCATGAGTGAGTTCACCGACCTGTGCTGCGCTGTCAGCACACGTGAAAGAACTACATGAGGTCTCAATTTTGAGAGCCATTCACTACAGCTAGCCTGATTTTTTTCGTGGTTCTGGCACGCAAAAGCACGGAAATTATTATCACATACAGTGAAATCTCGGTGATACGAACACATTTCATACGAATTTCGGGGTGATTCGAATTTTCCTTTGGTCCCGGTCAAGGCCTGTTGGCTTCCAATGTAATGGAGTACGGTTGTTGCGAAACGATTTTCACCCCGCGATGTTTGATACGAACGTACACTACCTCACAGGTACGAAGAGGTGCTGTCCGTGCTGTCGCGGAAGACGCGCTAAGCACGTGCGAGCGCGGGAACGCAAGCGCGGGCATGGCCGCCGCACCGCCAAATCGTCAGAATCACGGTGTAAGAAAAATACCTTTCTTACGGTCAGAACAAACCTTGAGAGACGCGTCATGGTCTCCGAGATTGTGTGCGCGAATTTTTGAGGCTCTAATGTGCCTCCATGTGCCTTCGCATTTATATTACCGAGGGCATTGACAGCATGCTTTTTTTTTCTAACGCGTCGACGCGGGCTGCTGTCGTTGTACTGTGTTTAAACCTGCCTCGTACTTGTGATGTCTGCCTCGTGCATCAGATATCCCATGAAAGGTGGACGAGGACCGATAAAAGGCGAGGACGGTCTTCGTGAAGGAGTCAGGCTTCACAACGTCAACATGCGCGACTTTTGAGGTCACTTGTGCGGGCACGGCTGCAAATCGCCCAAAAAACATCCCCAACACCTCCGCGATAACAATATCATAACATAGGACCGTGGTTTAGAAGTTTTTTTGGCCTTGATCTATCGTGTCAAAGTGATTCTTGTATTACTTTCGCCGCAGTACTCCGGTGTCATGCGAAAAAAAGCATACTAAAACTTGGAAGGGGTTACTGCTGTCGCGAGTCACAACGCACTTGGTTCATTAATTAAACACGCGTGTACGGGCTATATATTTACGAGTGCTGGTATAATTGCCAACATCTAAAAGCTTAACTGACAATCATTCAGAGTTCTTCCCTACGTTGCTGTGGCCCTGAAAAACAATAAATGAAAATGTACGCCAGCTTTTTTTTGTCGCATGCTAATTTCACATGCTTTCTGGTGATACGAATTTCGGATGATACGAATATTTTTAGTGGTCCCATGAGATTCGTATCACCGAGGTTTCACTGTATTCAGTTAATTTCGGTTTAAAGTGAAGATGTGTCAGCGTTCCCTCTATCAGTTTGTCCGATAAGGAGGTCGACTATCTGCGGTCCACGTGTTATAGTTAACTAAGCGGGAGTGATTTTCAGTTTGAAATCTTTCACCGGTGTTGTATCTTGGCTACGCGGTTTCACGAGTTTTTTCGTTGTCTGTGACACATCATCTTTGCTGCGGCTTTTTAAGGTTGACACGGTTTTCAATAAACCAGTTGTGAGTCTGCGCTCGTTTTCGTCTGTTCTTTCTTTGTGTCTCGTCCTGCCGCGCAGTTTTTTCTGAAGATGTTCCCGTACCGGCTCGCCCAACTTTCAACCCTTGTTGTGACTATGCTTCTTCGCTGCGCTAGCAAACATGAAAGTCAGTAGAAAGCAACGAGCCCATTTTGTTATCGTATTGCCCTGACGCACCCATAATAACGATCTAAGCGTGTTTTGATTCACAACGTAAGGAGCTCAATGCTGGTTGACGTTGCTTTCGAGTGCTACTTTGAAGCGGGATTGCCCACTCACGTGACGTTACACCAGGCAAGGCGCAGTAGAGGCAGGAACTTCGCGAGGTAGCGCTTCCTCGCCGCCACATCTGCGTGGATCCACTTGAGGAGGGCGTTGAAGGCGTCATCCACCTCGTTGGGAGCGTGCAGTCGGTCGTCTTCGAGGATGGTGCGGATCTCCTCCGGCGTAAGTCTTTCAAACTGCGTGTTTTTCTTCCACACCTGCGTCAGCATACAGACATGTCTAGTTTTTTTTTTAACACGAAAGTGTTTAATGCCGGGGTCCACCAAGATTTGAGTGACGTATTTCTGTCACGGAAATGACGTCGAAAAAATACGCATGGCCAGAAGACAAAGAAAAAAAGTTCCGACAACGGGAGTCGAACCTACGACCTCTTGGTGTGTGACAAGAGATGCCGGGCACGCCATCCACTGCGCCACGATCACATCATTTGTAGGCTTTAAAAAAAAGAAGCCTTTTATATCTACCACTGTCCTCTCACAGTGCTCTTGCTTAAGTGAAGTAATGCGTTATGACCGTGACCTGAACGATTAGTTCCTTCAAAGCGTCGTTTCTACGCGTTCGTCCCATTCGGCGCGTTTCGAATAGGAAAAGTGCAATTTTGTCAACGCATTAACACACTGGCAGGTGGCGACCTTTACCCCTAGCATTGGGCTCGCTCAGAGCATCCGTCCATACGAAAAATAGCTCTGCAACGCGCTAGGGCGTCGCGTGGCCGTAGCTCCGCGTTCCCAACTTAAGCTCGTCCCGCGAAAAGTCGCAGCCGGCCGACGGGGAAGACACGACGCGCGTTGCGTTTCCCTCTGGTTGGGCAGCGTTGTTTAATAACTCTAACATGCCTGGAGTAGGTGACCTTAGCCCAAGTTCGGCGTCCAATCAATGACGCTGTTCTGGCTGTCACACCGCTTTCTCTATTTCAGCTCTCACCGTACAGTTACCACAAGCATCTATGACCACGAGGGTCTGTTTAATCATTGATCATGGACGTTAGTCGTCGGGATACAGATGTACTACCAAGCGTCAACGTGGATGCATCCACGTCAAACAGTGCTATAACTGTCAAACACCGACACACGTTGTGCAAGCTATCTTATATCAATGTACTGTGAACATTCAACTACTTCTGTAAGGACACGTTTCACTTTCGTGTCATACCGATTCCTATGACGGAGGGATCAACCATGTTTTTTAAATTAAAAAAATGCTTATGCTTTCGATTTACGATGCCACCGTCAATAGAGCAGCACTAGCGGCGACTGGCTATGCGTTTAACTAGCCGAACTCACGAGTTGATGATTTAAATTACACCACCCCTTCAAGGAGAAAAGTAGGAAGTAGATGCTGCACGATTAAACTGCAGCAAACAGCGCTGGTCTTACACCCCCCATCCCTTGTAAACCACTCTGATTTGAGCAATTTAGCTTTATTCCACTGCTCATATCAGGACATCCATTGGTTATTTGCAGTGGTGCAGTAAGTCATCTTCAAATCAATAGCGGTTCCTTTCCATTGCAGTTTATATGCAGTGTAAAGTCAAAACTCTTACATATAATTATTCTTTTTTCGATAGTAGGTAGCTATTTATAGGATGGTAATCTCAATAATGACTTTTTTGTATGCAGTGTATTCTATACCGTTTTTTCTGCTGTGCTTTTTTTTGGGGCTGTGGACTGTCAAGTTGTTTTATAGACAGCTGTTTTTTTAGTCTTTTTCTTTCTGTGCGACAGACCGAAAAAGAGCTACTTTACTTGAACTCATAATATATAGGACATGGTTACTCAAGCAAAGGAAACAAAAACTAGAAGAAGGAACACGGGAGCACTCTAGTGTGACCCCGTGTGCGTCTTTGACGCCCCCGTCTCTTTTTACATTAGTAATCATGACCTATTACGCCGTACACCAACTAGCCCAACTTTCCGCCTTAGCTCACTGACACTCATAAGTCGGCAAAAATGTCGAGCCACTCAGACTCACCATGTAACACATTTTCCCCTTGGGACTTACTCGGACTCAGACTCAAGAAAATTTTCCTCAACCGGACTCACTCGAACTCAAGCTCTCTAAAATTTTTCGCAGCCGGACTCACTCGGACTCAAACACACCAAAATTTTACTCGCTCGGACTCACTCAGACTCACGCTCACAGCTCTATCTGAGCGGAGTGAGCCTGAGTGAGCCGACTCATGAGTCCGTTAGCGTATAATCAGCTTTTTCTACCATGGTAGCCAAGGTTTTCCACATCAATAACTCGCGTAATTGGTGCTCTATTGGCATCGCTGGATCTCGTACTTTCATATGTAAAACACCAGAGGTTGATATCCAGCGAGGACATCTTTATTGAGAGAGATGACTCACACGAGATATTTTTATGGACTTCCCGGGAAAGAGTTTCCAAGGGGGGGTCACAGTAACCCCCTTCCTCCGTAACTAACGCCCCTGATCAATAAATATTGAGCTGGCGTATAAACGCTTGTGCGTTAAAGCGTGTGTGAGTCGGCCTGAGCCTGCATAAGGCTGCTATTAATGCTGAAGTTGGTAAATAGAATCCTAGGTCGGCAAAAAATGTGGAGCTCACTCAGACTCACTCCAGACATATTTTACGCTTAGTGCTCACTCGGACTCAGACTCACCAAGATTTTCCTCCATCTGACTCACTCAGACTCAGTAAAATGTTTTTCAACCATACTCACTCGTACTCAAACTCACCAAAATATTATTCACTCGGACTTGAGTTAACTCATGAGTGAGTTTGCCGACCTATGCTGACGATTCCTCTATGCACAAATGTCATGGTGCTGAGGAGAAAGGTGGCACAAATCACCTGGCTAGACCTAAACAACCATCTGCGTCAAAAAAACGAACATTAAGTTCTTCTTTGATACCTCAGCCTGTGCTACCGAGATATAAGAGTCTTAGCGTTTGCACGTGCGGTGCACAGCAATCCAAAAACCGCTAAGTGACGTCCACACAGAAGTACTCCGATTCGTTATGGACCCAATTCCGCCGCCGCTGTCCCGGAACCCCTCATAACAGGGAATAAAATTGTGAGTTGGCATTTCCGTTCTTGCCGAAGCTTTCTGCAAATGGCGGCTTCTGCTCCCGTTGAAGGTCCACGGCAGTGTGCTTTACGCAATGGCGAAAGGCGTCGTCTCTCCCTTCTCTGTGCTTATTACTATGACTCCAGCGCAGTGATTAATGGTAGCACATTCGGCAAGGCACTTCCCCGCTCCGACTCAGATTGAAAAAATGCCGAACGCCAGAGCACTGGAACGACATCACGGCTTTCGCTGTCGAAGCTATTTTTAGTCGGTATGGAAAAACACTTCACATGCTACTATCGGAAAATAATAATTTCATGTGAGGGAAACAAGGACTAACCAATTCCCCTACAAATGTGTATACAAAGCGAACACGCAATAGACCATAAATTATTACAAAAAAAATGTTAACTTCGCTTGAATCGTACCGTATTAACTGAGAGAAAATCACAGGATAGTGCCGGTTAGCGATGGTTATTTTTCGCTGTGGGCTCTTAAGACAAGGTACTACAATTCCTATGCGTCGATGCGTTAAATATTTTGCATGCTGCCAATAGGAATTGATTAGAGATCAACAAACAAGCAATGGCGTAAAAACCACCATTTTTATATGGAGTCTTATTGCTCTAGAGGCATCCACTGTTCACTGATTTTTCGTCACTTCAAGCCTCCATCTACCTCTGAAATATTGTTTTATTTGGATTACTACGACTTTAGAGAATCTGCCGCAATTTTTATAATTATGAGAAAAACATGAAAATTGTAAAATTTTTAAGTTTTGAAGTGATGAAGGTTGAAATTGTTGAAAGCTCTTCAAGTTAACGTACGCGTACCGGATCGAAGTTCCTAACCAGGTATCGAAAGGCTTCTCTGGTGAGGGAGGCGTACCCACGGCTGGATGCAAGGTGGTAAGTGCCTATGCAGGTCTCCGGTTTCAGGTCACGCTCGAGGACCTTGACGCAGTGGGCACGCAGCTGGCTCAACTGCGTCGTGAAGATCGCATTCGGTAAGCACTGTGCAATGTGTTGCGATTAAATAACAGGGTTTCACGCAAGAACACCAAGATAGAATGCGAGGCGCGCCGTACGATGGAAGACGCCGGATTTTTGCCACCTGGGTTTCCTTAGCGTGCGCCTGTAAATTTGAGTAGGGAGCCGTTCGCTGGCCTGAAAAATTGCGGGAGGGAATACAGGCTGTGGTGGCCGAATTTCCATAGAGGCAAAATGTTTTAGTGTCGTGTTCACAGATGCACGTTAAAGAACGCCAGGTGGTCGGAAATGGAGTAGCCTTCTACTGCGGCGTCTGTCATACATCTATCGTGGTTTTGGAGCGTAATACCCCTCAATATCTAATAATAATAATAATAATAATAATAATAATAATAATAATAATAATAATAATAATAATAATAATAATAATAATAATAATAATATTATTATTATTATAATTATTATTATTATTATTATTTTTGTTATTATTATTATTATTATTATTATTATTATTATTATTATTATTATTATAGGAAGGCAGTTCTTACGTTCCGCCTCTTTGAAATGCGGCTGTCGTGACC
The DNA here is from genome assembly GCA_030522465.1 of Rhipicephalus appendiculatus. Lineage (NCBI taxonomy): Eukaryota > Metazoa > Arthropoda > Arachnida > Ixodida > Ixodidae > Rhipicephalus > Rhipicephalus appendiculatus. The sequence goes on from JALIZH010012202.1 coordinate 12,625, forward strand.
GCGAATCGAACCCACACCCTCGCACATAGCAGCCCGACCCCACAGCCAATAACCCACGACAGCGGGCGGCTCGGTTTCCGCCATCACTTGTGTTGACATCTACAGTCTGTGGCTTGGAGATATGACTGTACTCCGTCACTGCGACGACCGAGCACTTGAAGTTGAGCGGGAATCGACCCTGACCTATGGCAGAGTCATGTGGAACCTCGAGCTGCCGAGGCTGGGAATGGAAGCCACAGCATTGTACTTAGCAGCAGAACGCCGTAAACACTCAAGGCTAAGGCGGATAGAATTGATGACGGGTGTCCTGTTATTAAAAAAAAGTCATGGCTGATTCTTCTGTCATTTAGCAAAGCTTCAATTTGGGCTAGTTGGTACGGCATGGTAATGTAGTTGCGCTGAGCGAAATGCACAAACGATTGACGGAACAAGAGGACAGGACAGGTGGTGCGCAAACTTTCAAGGGATCGGTATAGACGTCAGACTCTGCCCAGGCCGCGCTGCGAAAAACGCCGCCACCAGCGCCCTCATCGCCGCCCTGGCCATAACTGGGTAGTGCAAAGAGAGCCGTCCGCAAGTGAGTGTGCATTGGCCACTATAGAACCCCCCGTCTTTCGTTGGTGTTGAGGCGCGGTTTTCTGAAAACCAAGGACCTGGAAAGCTCCTTCCGTCAATCCACCCTCGCTTCAGAAAAGTAGGAAGCTCATCAAAGCGAACTGCGGCTACAATGCAAAAGATGTTTCAGCTATTTCGGCGTGCTGCAACTCGCAAGCGCAAGCGAGCATCGCACGGCATCGAGTTCGAGGCACTCCGACGTGCGTTCTGCAATATACATAATGTCAAAGCGATGAAGTACGTACGCGAGCAATGTTTCTTACGATCAGTGGTACAAAGCTCGCTTTATCAGGCATGGATGGTCCCGGCAATTTTCGCCTTTACAGTTGCCTTCTCCATCCATCTCTCGCTTCCTGTGCGTTGAAGTGTTTTATTACGCATCTTCGAATGTATACTGTTGACGGTTGTCTTCCGTTTGTATATACTGCAAATGGGGATACGTGCATGTCCACTTTCTCGGTGTACAACGAAAAGCAAAATCGTGGCCTCCGAGATAGCTCCGGCAATCGCGAAGACCACGGGTAAGAAAAATCTGACGGTGGTCACGACCAAAATTTTGCGATTTACTTGTATGACGTGCAGAAGAGTTGATAGGCGGGCTAGTTGGTATAGATTCATTGCTACGATTAAATCCCAAGTTTCAGTCTGCGCTTGTCTGTGTACCCTCTTACTTCGTCCCGTTTGTTTGCGCTGCCAAGTTTTCATAATGACTTGTATGACGCACGTACGTGTTAGCATTTGCTAGCCAGAACTTTGAACCTTCAATGCGTACGTGCGCGATGCTGTGTGATGACGACCAGTTCAGATTATGGGTGGTCGCGGAGTGCGCGATGTTTATCGCGCGCTTCACCACTCTACATTTAACTGCTGCACGGTGCGCACCGTGGTCTGAGGCTCTGCTGAGCTTCATAGTCAAGGTTACCACGGCTCTACGTGAAGGCTACTCTAAACACTAAGATGGGACCCACATTATCACACTTTCTCATGCGACTGGCTGTGGAGAACGCGAGTAATTCGCTTACGCAGCATGTTCGCAACGGCCCGTATCCATAGCTCTCGCCGTTCTGCTTCATGCAACAGCTACAGAAATCGGTAGAACAAGCCCTTTACGTTCGTGGCAATTCACAACGCAATAGTAGCTTCGACTGAAGCCTTTCTTCGTAGCGCGCGGAGCTGTTGCGTCTGCTCTTGTTTTCGCCGTCGTTCTGGCAAGCCCTCCATGGCGGTTCGGTTGCGCGTCCGACTAGTGGAGATAAATTCGTAGCTCTTTTTCTGAGTATTCAATGCGCCAACACACCAAATATTTAGGTTAATTGTTGTTTCCAACTCGCTAGTTGCACCCGGTTGCACAGCAAACTGTGCGAGGGAGCCGGACTTTGCACTACCCAAAACTGCTCCGACAGGTGGCGCTACGTGTCTGCAAAACTCCAGAGTCTGACGTCTATAACGCGACAGTGAAACGCGTCTTCATAAAGGCCGTTAGCGCTTATTGTGGATTGTCTCACCACAAGGGCGAAGGAATGAATGCAATAGTTACAAATTGTAATATCACGCCAAGAAGGGCAGACAGCTCGAAACTTGCAGCGTGCTCCTTAAGAAAAAGGACGCACGAAAAGAACGTACTCAGACGAGCGCGGACTAACAACTGTCTCAGCTCGACACTTAAAGCGCTCTGCCCAAACACAAAGATGGACGGAGGAAACGAACACACATGTATACAGAGGACGAGCGCGAACTAACAACTATCCTGATTGTTATTTCTTGTCCAATCGCGGGCGCTGCAGCGATTGAAGTGACCTTCATGCTCTATGTAACTTCAACGCAAACTGGCGCTAAAGCACAATTAGTACAAATCACCCCTATCACGAGATAAGTACGCGTGGGGCGACGACCTTTAAAGCGCGCCCTTCGCACCCTCCGCGCTATCTGGCCAGTGATTCCAAGAACAGGCTGAAGCCACCGAGCTCCGACTACCGCAAACTCCAAATGATGTGTATAAATGCCGCCGTTAGTAAGCCGAAGAAACTGCGCTGTGTGACCGAGTCCATTCACGCCGCGCGCTGTGGAGCGAGGGGTCGTAGGTTCGATTCCCGGCGACGCAACTTTTTCTGCTAGTTTTACGTTACCATTTGTTGGTGTATATTTTAGAACGTCACATCCGTCACGGAAACACGTCAGTGGAGCCGTGGTGGACACCGGCATAAAATACTTTCGTGTTCAAAAAGAACATACCGTGTTAAATAGCGATCCATACTAAGAACAGGTCCCCTAACGTGAAACCTGGGAGGTGCAAAGCACCGGTGTTTCTGATAAGGACATATAAATTGCAATTAGAGGACAACGTTCTCTCACTGCTGCAGAAAGCGTCGCAGACAGCGTCCAGCGCCTATAGGAGACAGCGTCCAAAGCAGAAACAGAACTTTTCCTGAGGCAACGGTTCCAGAAATAGCGTCTTTTCCCCTCCTCAACTTCTCCTCCTCCTCCGTCTAATTTTTCAATCGTAGAAGCCCAGGTGGCGTTGTCTCTTGCGGAAGAGCGCGCGTTCTCGCGAACTTTTAACGAGCGAGCGCACTGTCTTAATTTTTCACTTGCTTCACTGAGATGGGCGAGGACAGGAGACACCGTGACGGGCGACGACTTGAGGAGGCGCCGACAGCCCGAGCGCATAAGGTGCTTCGCACCTGTAAGGTGTCACGATCCTACCGCACGATAATTTTCGTTCAAGGAGGGGAACTGCTGGTCGAAATGCTTTCTCTTTAGGTCAGTAAGAGTTCATTCATGAAATTCAACGCACTGATTAAGCTACGTGAAGCGCCGTAGTGGCGTGCTTCGCAATAACCTGAAGCAGGCTACACTCTAAGAAAAAAAAAGCCGGCAGATTCCACGCACTGTGGGAATCGATGTAATGCGAAGCAGCCAGGAAGGAGCAAATCCTGCTTTACATAATTTGCGTGTCATGTTTGACATGTTAGGACCTGTCATTTATGTTCGTCATACAGTCACGTCGCGCAATACCAATTTTGGTGTATATCAAGCTAGGGAACTGGACGCAAGCGCACCATGAGCGTGGCCTGTAAATGGGGTTGTAGATGACACACATGCCAAGGTTTTCATGTTACCACCTGCCACTTATGTTCGTTATACAGTCATGTCACTCAATACCAAATTTGGTGTATATCAAGCTAACGAAACGGCCGCGAGCGCGCTATGAGCGTGGCATGCAAATCATGTCGCACATGACAAGTCATGATTTCCATATTACCACTTGTCATTTATGTTCGTCATACAGTCATGTTACTCAATACCAAATTTGGTGTATATCAAGCTAACGAAACGGCCGCGAGTGCGCCATGAGCGTGGAATGCAAGTCATGTCGCTCATGACATATCATGATTTCCATATTACAACTTGTCAGTCATGTTCGTCATACATTCATGTCACTCAATACCCAATTTGGTGTATCTCAAGCTAACGAAACGGCCGCGAGCACGCCATGAGCGTGGCATGCAAGTCATGTCGCACATGACAAGTCATGATTTTCATATTACCACTTGTCATTTATGTTCGTCATACAGTCACGTCACTCAGTACCAAGTTTGGTGCATATCAAGCTAACGAAACGGCCGCGAGCGCACCATGAGCGTGGCATGTAAATCGTACTTTTCATGACAAGTCAGTCATGAGTTTCATGATATGCCCAGCCATTTACCTTCGTCATAGAGTCATGTTATGCCATACCAAATTTGGTATAAATCCCATAAACGATACGGCCGGGAGAGCACAAAGTCGTAGGCGGCTAGAAAGATAGATAGCTAGATAGATAGATAGCTAGATATATACGCTCAAAGTCGCCGAAGTTCGCTAAGAAATGCTTCGCATTTAAAAAAGAGTATGCCTGACTCTTTTCGGAGAGTTCTGACTTGCCACGTATACGACTCTCTATGAAGAGACACGGTGACTCTCTTGGAGGATCAGAGTTGGCGCGCTCAGGAGAGTCCCCGGACCCTCTTAAGAAGAGTGGGAGGACTCTTATGCGAAGGATCACACTACCACTTCTGAGGGAGTGATAAGACGCTTGCCGGTAACGCTCCTACGCGGGTCAATTGACACCCACCGACGCGTCAAGCGACTCTACGGCTATTTTAAGCTACTAATTTGACCCATGCTCTACTTTTGCGCGACTACTGCTGGAAATAGTGAAGTATTCATTTTAAGCAACTCCATTAATACTTGCCGTTGTGCCCAGCGACTGCAAAAAAAGGGATAGTTCAATTTTAGCACTATTTTAATAAAACTCCTCAAAACACACCATTTCCAGCAAAGTTGGAGCAGTTGAGGTATTCCTCATTTACATGCTTGTATGAGTATAACCAACCAAAATGTGTGACTGTGATGTGCATAGTGTCATGTCGTGCAAAATAAACAGCAGATATCGGTATCATGTTTCCAGATTTATTCCTTATGATTATGAATCAAAAAGTCGTGACGGCTGGAGGAATCAGACTTGTGACTTGCTATGTTGTCGCTCCTGTTCAATGTGAGCAGCCATGAAAAATAGTACCTGAAAAGAGAACGTGACATCATGATGTGAAAACGGAATCGTAGTAAGGGTTTGCAAACCTACACAATAAGTGATTTACGTAGACATAATGAAGGCTCACAACAAGATAACAAATGCAAACAGGCGTGGTAAGGAACCTTGTTTTTTGCCGTTATCGTGTAAAACACAATTTTCAATATAAAACAGCGCTAAAAGACGGGACGAAGAAAGGACACAAACCACGGCGCCTTTCTTCGTCCCGTCTTTTAGCGCTGTTTTATACTGGAAATCATGAACCAACCAGCCCAAATGCGTACCCTATTACAATTTTCAAGTAGTTTTTGTAACTGTCACATGGTGAAAAAAATGGCAGCACATGATGATGTGAGCCTCTTTTAAAACAACAAACGCAATTAGTTTAGCGTCCTTTGCGTAAGTGCCACTCACCTCTTTTCCTACGTCGTCTTGACCAACCAAATTAAATGTAAGGCCGACTGCCTAGTTGACATTGTGAACGCCACTGTTGTTTTCCTATCACTAGTGGTGAAGCGCCAGGCCATAGCGACACCTTCGTTTCCCAGAGTGTGGCTGTCAACTGGAGTGAAGAGGCTGGAGAAGCGATCCGGGATTCTGGTAATAACCAACACACAAGCACACAGACCGATTAGTTTTATTTAAACCACCCTTTGTTCAACACGCCGTTACTGTACACACAGCTGACACGAGTGTTTCGTTTTAAATAATTTCGTAACGAAAACAAATTTTCACGTAAAAGAAGGCGGGAACCTCGTTTCGCGATAGGCACTGGTTATGCACGAATCAAAGCCCTCCTTTTCTGATAAATTGCTTCAAAAAGTGCTTCCAGAATAAGCCCGGCTTTGCGCCGGTATATTGCCACAACTAAACGCATCCTCCGGCAGTCAGGGGCACGCCGTGAGCGGTTACTGACCGCGTGTTTTAACAAACGTAACCAATCCTTAAATATTCAGTTGTACGAGCGCCCGAACGACAGCAACGCACACGGACGCCGTCTACATTGACATGAGACGTGACATATGCTAGAATTACCGCACATAGCTCCCACAGTCACGCATATTCACTCGATTTTGTTGTAAAGCCGAACGTTATTATACACAGTGCGTCTCTGCACACAGACTTTTTTTCACGTTTCCACGCGTGGAAGCACGATGCACACTTGAGTATCGATGGAAATGTTATTATGACGTTGACTAAAGCGCATCTCAAAACGATGTCAAGCACTTTCATCAGTTCAGACACAATGTGCGATAAGAAAGTAATCGCTATTGATAAGTGATTACATCACTCATTTTATGAGCCATGCAATCACTTACACAACAACGCGCATAGCGCTCTCAACTCGTTAAGTGACTGTTTTAATTGGACATCCTGCCACAGCCCCGCGGACGCAGGCTACTGTTGGAAATGGCTGGCAGCCTACTTCCGCAGAGCTGCTGCAGACGCCGAGCTAAAGCTGTGTAATTAGTACATAAGAAAGCAGTACACTCACCGTTAACAGGCGCACGTTGACCGTGTCCGCAACTTCAAGAATATTCCTCAGTCCAAGCGTCGCTGGCATCACTTCGAGCACGGAGCCTGGCGTGCAGCCACCGCAGGTGCGCAATGCATTCCAAAAGCCGGAGGACAAGAGAGAGCAGGCGGAAAGGCGCAGACGCCGCGCGGCCGCGCCGGCTCCATGGCGCCGGCGCGGCGTGGAGCCGGCTCCAGCACGCTTGCGGGAAATTTAATACTGCGTCGCGTTAGTTTAAAAGAGCGCGCGTGACGTCCAATTGAAGTTAACGTGTCCTTGCTGGGAGAGTTTGAAAGTGTATAGGCGATTTAAAGTTGGATGCAATATTTTTGTGCACAAGAAAAAGATATATTGAAGAGGTGCGGTGAATGGGTGGGAGTTTGTGATTACGATAAGGACACTGTAATCCTTAAAAAATGCGTAAATTACTAGCATATTAGACTACTCATGGCAAAGATATTACCCGGAGAATAAGATATAGGGCCTGGAGCGCTTGCAGCAGGCGCTCACAAGTCGATACAGGCAAATTACCACTGTTCATCAAGTTGTATGTGTACATTTGCAAGAGTTTTAAGCGCGTGCACGTAAGTGCTGAAGGAAAGGAAACACAGTGAAGAATGGAAGGCAAAGAGGAACGCACACTAGTGTTGACTGCCAACTGATTCATGTTTCATGACACATGTAGCCTACATGCATATACAAACTTCTAAGCAAAGCAGGTCTGATGTGCAAAATGAATGCATACTTTTTCTCAATTCACTGGTGGGAGTGATTCGAGTGATTTGCATGAAATATGTAATTTCTAGCATAGCTAATTTTGTTCTCACCAAGTATGTCCATTGCGGTGCAGAGTGCTTGCAGTGAAATAGCCCACTTTTTTTAGCAATTGATACCTGGAATAATGTTTTTATTACCAATTATGTACTTTGTAGCCCCTCTCTCCTCAGTAGTCTCTTAATGGTACTAAGGCTTCTGTATAAATTAATAAAGAAACTGCAAATTTCAATGCGGTGCAACCTTATTTACAATTTGCTGTACTTAATAAATGTCTTTGCGGAGTATGAGCCTCCCCGAAAAAACTAGCAGTTGTTCGGTGTACGAATACAACCGATGAGCGAAGCTCCTTAGAAATGGGACGCACGCGGCGTCTCATTGTCCAGGCAACGGACCAACCACTGGGCGGAAGACAGTGTGAAGCGATGGTTTCGCGCGTTCGCCGACATGAGGGGAGAGGGCAGAGACGAAGAAAGAGGGAGAGGGAGACTAATCTGCCTCCGTTTCGCATGTGTGCGTATTCTCGCGCTTTGCGCATCGTGCAGACGCCATCCGCGTTCCAGCGCTCATAAAGCTCATTATCCTTCCACGAAAGGCGGAGATGCCACAGCTGCCACCGTGCCAGGGAGCTTCAACGGCGACGGCGACGGCGGGGTGCCGGCCTAAGGAGCTTCGCTCCTAAAAAAAGGTATTCTAGTATCTGTATTGCTTTACTGTAAGCTCGGTTAATTCGAACGCCCTGGTTCGGGCACAGTCTTGTGCATTTCTAGGGGAGAAAAATCCCAATAATTTGAACGCGTCGGTATCCACAAGGGTTAATTCGAACTCGGAGCACCCTGCCCTTCATCGTTCCTCGCACAATTCGACCCAGAGTGACGACAATGTATTGCACAACCAAGCCAAACCTAGTTTACTAGGGATGCCAAACAACAAATCAGCAGCATTTCTCCGCAGATGAGAATTCGGACGCAGTGGTGGAGCTCTTGGGCAAGCTGCAAACGATGCTCATGCAGTGCCGACAGAAGAAGCGCGAGTTAATGCAACTTGCTGATTACTTTTAATTTTGATTGCGTTAACACTTCCATCTAAATAAACGTAACACAATTCGCTGTCAATTCGCTGTGTGTCGTTTCTTTTCTGTGCTCGTCGTTGAAGAGCTGTTTTTCGTTATGCAACACCAACTGGCCCCATGTCATTCGCTGCTAAATGAACGTGTTTTGGAGCATAAATAGTGTGGTATATTTCGACATTAAAGCTCACTGGTCACATGCATGTCCGTGCTTGTTTCTGACGTATCACTCACTGATCAATCAATTCTGTTCGCTGTCAGAGCTCCATGAACTAAATTCACGAAATCACCTGCCACAGACTTGTTGTATCGCGTAATTCGTGATAACGAGTCTAAAGGTAGCTTCTTTGGTTTCTGCCCGCACAGTGCGGCGCGATGTCCGCTCATTTTAGCACCCGCCCGCTAATTCGAACATATTCACCTTCGAGTTCGAATTAACGAGCTTTTACTATATCTGTATTCCGGAACACTTTTTTTCTTTTTTTTGCAAAAGTATCTCCGAAATAGTGCGTTACGTCATGGACCAATGTATCTCTGTATCTGTATTTTAGGCTTCCAACTCCTGTATTTCGATATCTGTATTCCGGAACACTTTTCCGGGTTTCTCTGCTCAGCCCTGGACAACACCCATGGAGTATTCCACAAGTTCATTTGCGTGTTTCATTGCGCGTGCACATCTGCCTATACTTGAAATCTCGCGATAACAGATGCGTTAGCCAGCCTTCGGTAGCCTCGCATGATAATAATATCTATGGTATTACGTCCCAAAACCAAGATATGATTATGAGAGACGCCGTAGTGGAAAGCACCGTAAGTTGTGACCATCTGGTGTTCTTTAACGAGCTCTGACGTCGCACAGTACAAGGGCCTCTACCATTTCACCTTCATCGAAATGCGACCGCCGCGGCCGGGATCGAACCCGCGACCTTCGGGTCAGCAGCCGAGCACCGTAGCCACTGAGCCACCGTGGCGGACTCGCATGAAAAGGAATTCGGGTTTTTGAATCTAGTTTAGTCTTTTATTTCGATAGCAATTATATGGACTCTCGGCTGGTTTCGGCCGTCGGCGTCTGCCGCCGCCGTTGCCGCCGCCATCATTCCCCGTATATGTATATATCTATATATTTATAAAAACCTGAAAGAAAAATAATTCAGAAAAATGTTTCCGACGCGCGGCATCGAACCAGGGACCTGTCGCTCTGGAGCGTGAGGCGCTAACCATTCAGCCACGAAGGCGAACGTCTTTCAACGATCAAACGGCGAGCTTTTTATATACAGCGAGTTTTCAGCGTGTTTTCAGCATTACCAGCGAGATGGCGCAAAGACCGCGCTCGGCGGAACTTAGTTCGGTGCCCGCCCCGCTCGTCGCGACGCCCGCGCGAATGCACTCATCGTCCTCACGCTCTCTCGCGCATTTTGCTCTGTGGAGGGTAGACGCCCTTGCGTGCGCTTATCTCTCAGGGGAGGAGGGGGAGAATTGGGCGTTCACCGGGATGATTGCGTTTTAGTCACCGAGTGCACGAAGGTCACTTCGCTCGCGGCAGTCCGCCCGTTTGCGAAAAGAACGCGCTTTCCAAACACAGCGAAGTAACAACTGTGACACTTGTTAGTTCGCGCTCGTCTGTACCTGGGAATACGTTTAGTGCGTCGTTTTTATTTGAGCAGCGCGTTAAGTGTCGAGCTGTGAACGTTGTTAGTTCTCTCTCGTCCTGTGCGTGTTGTTTTCGTGCGTCATGTGTGAGTGAGCAGCGCGCTGCACGTTTCGACCTGCTTTCCATTCGTCGCTTGACATTCAAATTTGTTTCTATCGCATTCATTGCTTCGCCTTAAGGCGAAACTGTGACTTTTTTTGTCGATGTCATTCTTCCTTGGTTTTACCAGTCAACCAACCGAACTGTGATCTGTTACTGACGTGTGCTTGATAATGTTGTTACCTGTTTTGTATAGATATTCGTACACGTGCGTCGTGAACAATAAATCAAGATGGTAGTCAGTGCTCCTGTGCGTCCCTCTTTGCCTTCCGTTCTTCATTGTCCCCCCCTTTCCTTCAGCACTTACGTGCTTGCGCTGAAAAACTCTTGAAAATGTACATTAGAGACTCGCCCCCATCCCCGTTCTCCTGCGAAATACTACCACATGGGGCAGAACCTTGGAGAAAAATTGAAGGACACTTTGTACATTCCAAAATGTGTTCGGCGAAAGCGTGTGGCCATTCCACTGATTATGCCATGTCTTTTTTCTTTTACACTCTCAGTGGCATAAGACACAAACCTAATGGGTGCGTGTTTTCTTCTTTAATTTTTTAAAACCACGAATCGCAGCGAGATGCGAGACGCATCTTCCTCCGTTCGCATGCGTTAGTATTTTCTCGCGCTTTGCGCATCGTGCAAACGCCATCCGCGTTCCAGCTCTTAAGTTGACGGACCCTTTGTAAATTGGAATGTGTATTCCGTGAACGCCTGGGTCCATTGAGACGGCGTTGGTCAGAATGATTGCAAACTCTGGGCACAGCGACGCTACGCAAGCAAAGCGCGAGCGCTATAGAGTCCGACGCGACCGGCGTCCGTCTGCGCATCCCGGCGGCCACCTGGCTCCGTGCCAGAGCTCGGATGGACGGACGGACGGACAGACGGATGGATGGACGGACGGACGCCGGAAGAAGGTCGGACGGACACCGGACGGACGTGAACATGAGACATTAAAGGCTTTCACCCTAAAGATTACACCATCCACCGCTAAAGGGAACCATGTGTAGATGCGAAGCAGCGGGCGCTAACGCTTACACTGGCGGCGGCGTTGACGCTGGCGCTCATCGCAGCGTTGCGCAGGAGAGAAAACTGGGGAGGCGCAAAGCACGCAGTGATGGAGCGGTGTTTCCCACTGTAACATGCTAATCGCTGCTAATGGGCAATGAGAGGCAGAAGACTCCGACTGCACACAGAGACCCGCAGTCCGCTTTTAGTTAACGCGCACGCTGCGAATTTTTCATCGTTCGACAACGCACAGGAGAAATCTCCCACCGGCACCACCTTGCAGGTCAAGATCCATTGCCATATATACGGGGTGGCCAGTGAACGGTTGTGCAGCGCGAGCAGTCGGTTTTTTCAACCAAGAAACTCGCTAGCAGACGCTGCCTGCGTCGGCGTTGCGTGGCGAGAGAGGGGGGAGCGTAGGAGAGGAGAGAGGGGGGAGGGGACGCGCATGCGCATTGGGTGTGTGGTTGCCGCGGGGGGGGATGCCTAGAGGAGAGAGATGGGGGAGGGGACGCGCATGCGCAGTGAGGGTGTAGACGCCGCGGGGAGGGATGCCTAGAGGAGAGAGAGGGGGGACGCGTAGGAGAGGAAAGGGAGGGGCAGGGGACGCGCATGCGCAATGGGGGGTGTAAGCGCCGCGGGAGGGATGCCTAGAGGGGGGAGGGGGACGCGCATGCGCAATGGGTGTGTAAACGCCGCGGGCGGGAGAGATACCTAGAGGAGAGAGAGGGGAAGCGCAGGAGAGGAGGTGTGTGGGGAGGGTTTGCGCATGTGCAGTAAGGGTGGTCAGGACGCACACCACCAGCACTACCGCCGGACGGACGGACGGACGCCGGACGGACACCGGACGGATGGACACCGGACGGACGGACACCGGACGGACGTGAGCATGAGACATTAAAGGCTTTCGCCTTAATAACAAACAAACACTAAAGGAAAGGTAAAAGCACACAGTGTGCTTTGGAACTGAAGTTGGAATCCACCCGGTTATTGTGGATCAAACGACCACTAAAGGTGGCCACATCCTCGTTGACATTAAAGGGACCGACTTCTCAACTATATGGATGCATTTCTTTACGGAGAATGAAAAGCTAACCTTTGTAAGTGTTTATACACAAAATCGTATCGAAATCCAAAAGCGTTTGCACTATGTTGGCAGCATTTGATGGCTGATCAAGCCAGGCATCGTCGAAGAGTGAACTTTGTGCACCAGAATTCAGGAGAAGCACCTTTTATTACGGGAACTACAATAGATGAAAAGATACTCTCCCATGAAGCATCGCCTTTTATACTCAGTCTATTCGCCGAGTGGTCAGCGCCATGCTTCCCCTGCCGTGATCGACCGCCGGCACGCTGTGAGATCACGGAGGCCACGTTTCACATTTTAAAGACGATAGTCTTTCTTGGGATACTTCAACGCAAAAATTTTGGTCTGTCTGTCTGTCCGTAAGCCGATTCAGCTACTCGGCCAAAGTTTAACCACTTTACGAACGCCCAGGCATCTTGAACTGGTGTTTGCGTTCATACTTGTGAACATATTCGATCAAAAAGCAAGTACTACGCATACCTGAGGTGCAACATAATATGTAAATGTCAGGTCGTGTATTCTTTTAGTAGAAAATACATAGGTACGCAATTCTAAAGACCCTAGTGGTTTTTAGGCTGCGCTGAAAATGCAACGCTGTGCACGAACTGCGACGCTTTGCACGAAAAAGCCCTGTGCCGACGATAAGGTGCTGCCGCTGGCAGTGGCCCTTGGTCACGGTGTATTGCCCTTGGTTCAGCACAAGCTATGTTTTAGATGTGAAGCATCTTAGAGCGGGGTTCAATCCGGTGGTGGTTTTGGTGGTGGTGGTGGTGTGCGGCATGACCACCCTTAAGGGGGGACGTGGCTTTGGAAGACCGACTTTCTTAAAACTTGACGGATGTTGATGAAAACTGGCACAAATATTAAGCATGTCTCCCTGATGCTTCCACAGAAGTTTCAGAGAGATATCTTCAGAAATTTTTATTAAATTAAATTTTTCCTTTTTGTAATCCTTAGCATTTCGTGCAAAGCCTGGAAAGTTTAAAAAATGCACTAGAAGGCTAGGTGAATATTCGCTGCACAGCTGAATGCATGCTGAGTATCCTGAGATTCCCACTTTATTTTTTTTGCAACACAAAATTCTTGCATTGCGATTCCTTTTGCTACCTTCACATTAGGCACACTCTAGGGATGAACAACTAGTCACATCATAAAATTATAAAGAATCAAACTAAGAAAGAAAGCATGTCACGACATACATTGTAGTCTAAGGAACATGACAAAAGAAACAGAGTCAAGATAGGCCAAACGGTTACGAAGAAAATGGCTGCAAGAACTCGGCAGGCATGCAAAAAGACGCTTTTGAGAAAACGGCTCAAGAAGTTTCACCTTGCCTACTTAAAATTATAAAGAATCAAACTAAGAAAGAAAGCCTGTCACGACATAGATTGTGGTCTAAGGAACATGACAAAAGAAACAGAGTCAAGATAGGCCAAATGGTTACGAAGAAAATGGCTGCAAGAACTCGGCAGGCATGCAAAAAGACGCTTTTGAGAGAACGGCTCAAGAAATTTCATCTTGCCTCCACTAATCTAAAATTCACCAGGAGCATGGTTGTTGGTGTCCTTTGTGATGCGGGGCCTCTTGAGCATTTGATGCTTGCTTTGGTGTGCTTTTGATGCCTTTTTTTTTTCGTATTTAAGTATTGAGAAAACTGCGTTTGAAGTTTCACCTTCTCTTTACTTCTATAAAACACCTAAAAATTGTGATCTTTGGTTTTGTCTTGTGATATTTTACTTCTTGGACATGTGGCCTCTCTTGTGTGCCTTTGTTCCCTTTCATTGTTTTTTTTCATAACCTCCTTTTTAGATCTACAAAAAAGTATGGAATTCAAACCAAGTTGTCTGTATGGAGGAGTGGTGTGTTAGATAATACAAAAAAGATACTGTAATCTAATGAGGCCATACACTGAAATGATTACACCTCATCTTGTGTTCAAGCTCTCATTAGAGTAATCAATAGTCTTGTTTCTTGATTACAAATAATCACTGAATAATTTTATTGTGATAGAAAATGGCTCACACCATGACAGCCTCATATAGTAGGTCGTGGCCAGCCTATGTCTTCTTTCCAAATAACGAACAGTTATGGCCAAGGCACAGGTGGCACAGGAATTTTTGAGCAGTTTATTTAATAACGCGAGTCGGGCAAAATTCGTCCCGCTCCTTCATACAGGTTCCTTCGCCACTCTAGCCTGTGAAACGCATCATACGGCCGGTCGCGGAAACGCTAATCTACGAGACTTTCATTGTTTCAGAACATTCATAGACGCTTGCGGCGATACCAAGCACGGCTCGAAACACGTCTTAATCGCATCGCTAGTGCCTATCGACAGCACTATACGATCGCGAAGTGCTCGGGCCGAGGTCCGTGGAGCCGGCGTGTGATGTACTTGACGGCGGCGTTCGGTGACGATGCGCGAAATGCGTGGCTACGATGACGAAAAATCGGCGCGCACTGTGCTTGGGATCGCATTTTCGAGTGCCGACGCGCGAAATTGCTAGCCGCTGTTCCGAGCAATCCTTGGCTGTGGGGTCTGGCGAGCTTGACTGTGGGTGCCGCTGCCGATGCGTAAAATGCCCTTTCGCGGTCCCGAGGAGCCGGCGAGCGATTTGCTTCGTTGCTTGCGAAGTAGCACGTTGCCACGGGTGCGCTAGCGCGTTGTTCTTGCACGCAAAGTTGAACGTTCGTCTCGCCGTCAGCGGAGCTAGGCCTAGTGACGACTCCGAGCATCGGACGCGCGGTTTACGAGCGCGGCGCGTCGTCGTAATCTGGTCACGCATCCGCTGGCAGCTCCTAACTGAAGTGTAATTATATTCTAAGTGATCGCCGAGCCGTGAAAACGGCACCAAGTAGCGCGATTTTCGACAGCCGTGTCCTCGCAACGCACAACCAGCAGACGATCATCTCCCGGAGCGAGCCTCGGACCAATGGCGAGGCGAGCTGGGGCAATATGGCGGACGCGGCCAATCGGAGGCCTCGTAACGTCTCTCAAGTATTTGCTTTTTGCGCGGTTCTTTCTGAATGGAGGAGCCAGCTGAAGCGGGGAATTTGAACACGGAGAAATGCTCTTTCCGACGAGCCCAAGACGACGGCTCCCGGCCGCGCCATTGCGAAGCTATAATTTTTTGACAATCGCCGTTTTTTCGCGATTTCCAGAGTAATTTCCGCCACCTAGGAGGGCGTAACAAATTTTTCGAAGCACTTCGGCACGGTTTTCAGAGTAGATATTTTGGAATCGGATAGAAAAAGGGTTCCAGAAACTGAAAACTTCATTTTCAAAAAAATCGATTTTTTGGCCATTTTTCGCGATACGAAAGCCGCGTCCCCCCCTTAATGCTCTTGCGCAAACCCTTTAAAAAAAAACCTCCTCTCCCCCTCTCTTTCCTCTAGGCATCCTTCCCCGCGGCGACCACACCCTCACTGCGCATGCGCGTCCCCTCCCTCTCTGCCCTCCTATGCTCCCCCCTCTCTCCTCTAGGCATCCCTTCCCGCGGCGTCCACACCCCCACTGCGCATGCGCGTGCCCCCTCTGTCTCCTCTCCTACGCTGCCCCCCGCTCTCGCCTCGCGACGCCGACGCAGGCAGCTTCTGCAAGCGAGTTCCTTGGTTGAAAAAACCGACTGCTCGCGCTACACACCCGTTCACTGGCCACTCCGTATATATGGCGCTGGATCTTGACCTCCAAGGTGGTGCTGGTGGGAGATTTCTCCTGTGTGTTGTTGAACAATAAAATTTGGCAGCGTGTGCGTTAACTAAAAGCGGACTGCGGGTCTCTGCGTCCAGTCGGAGTCTTCTGTCTCTCATTGCCCATTAGCAGCGATTGGCATGTTCCAGTAGGAAACACCGCTCCATCACTGCGTGCTTTGCGCCTCCCCAGGTTTCCCTCCTGCGCAACGCTGCGATGAGCGCCAGCGTCAACGCCGCCGCCAGTGTAAGCATTAGCGCCCGCTGCTTCACATCTACACATGGTTCCCTTTAGCGGAAGATGGTGTAATTTTCTTTTTAATGACGTCCATATCTCGCGCAGCGCCTGCTCTATTTTATCAATGCCAGCCAGATGCGGCCAATTCAACGTAGAGTAGGCGCTGTCTGAGGCAAGGCAAAACATAGTTGTATGGCCGGCACAAGAATATCGTCTTTCGACGACATTTGCAGCGAAGCACGCAGATACGCGGCCAATTTTTCATGCTGATATCTTCACTAGCAGCTGCCGTCACAACACTGGCCGCTGTGGATCTCTGCTCTGGATACATGCACTATGAATCAAATGACAGAGCAACGTCAAGTGTGACTTTACAAACCAATGTCCCAATTGACTGACTCGAAGGTTGGGGCTTCATTGCTGGCCACGCAGGTCGTATTTTCGGTGGAGGCGAACGTAATAGGGGCCAGTTGACTTAGATTTGGCTGCACGTTAACGAATCTTAAGACGTCGAAATTACCTTAGGCTCCACGAGCGTGCCTTACGATTGTTCGTGGTTTCGGCACGAAACGCCCCAGCAATTTTTTGCGTCGCCTACACCGCGCGGCTGAATTCTCGGCCAGGCGTCCACGCTGCGACTTGTAGCGATGCGCGTACTTGAAAACCCAGATAGAAAGTGAAAACTTTCTGTACATTTCTTCCACTCTTCACAATGTGCCGAAGGTCCTACGCTACAGTGTGATTTGGTCCGCGCGCAACGCTCAAAAACTTTAGACATTTCCTTATATGAACAGCCCGCAGCAGTTTTGTACCACTAGCGTGTTGAGCTCCAGACCGACTTCGGTTCAGTTTCAGGAGGGAGAAGTAAACAGGCATTTCAGCTCGATTGTCGCTGACTGTTTTTAGTGTAGCAAAAAAAAAAAAACTACAGAAAAAGCCATTTACAGTACTGTAATCTCCTCTTTGGGAAATGGTCTGCTTTTTTATTGCGATAGCAATTATATGGATACTCTCGGCTGATTTTTGCCGTCGCCGTCATGTCCCCTATATGTATATATATCTATATAGTTATAAAAGCCGCCAGCAAAAATATTTCAGAAAAATGTTTCCGACGCGCGGCATCGAACGAGGGACCTCTCGCTCTGCAGCGCGCAGCGCTAACCGCTGAGCCAGGAAAGCGCACCCCGTCAACGTTCAAACGACGAGCTATATATATGCAGCGCGTGTTCAGCGTGTTTTCAGCATTACCAGCGAGATGGAG